>CAJPEV010000348.1:80097-136125 GCA_905338385.1 Darwinula stevensoni | reverse complement strand
TACTCACGATCGTCCATATATAATAAGCAGTAGAATTTTTTCTTTACGCAGCTATCCATCAGGTACTTATTTGCCAAGTTTTTTTTTTAACTTTCATGCGCCCTCTGTTTTGCTGGCTCAGAAAATTCGTGAAAATGTGTTTTGCAAAATATGTGCCCTGAGCCGTTTTAACCGAAAAGTACCTTTTTTTTCCGAAAACCATCCTCAGTGAACTACATGCCCACAACGTGTCAATATTATACGTTTGCCCTTTTCGCTGGTGAAGAAACATGTTTGGAAAAGCCGACCCACCCAAACGCTATGCCCAGAGGGGATGCACCATGAAAGCTGAATACTCCCTCGGCTCAAATATTCAGAAAAATGGGACTAAAAAAAAGAGCCCTGATGGGTTTTAGCGCAAAAATTTGTTTCTTTTGAAAAGGAGACTCAGGGAATTCAATGCCACCCAGTTTCAGCCTTATACGTTTCCCCTTTTTGAATTAGCGTCAGTCGGTCAGTCACGCTCGTCTATATATATTAGAAAAATGGAATTTTTTTTATGCAGCCATCCATCAGGTATTTATTTGCAAGTTGTTTAACTTTCATGTGCCCTCTGTTTTGCTGGATCAGAAAATTCGTGAAAATACGCCTTTTGCAAAATATGAGCCCTGAGCCCTTTTTACCGAAACTTACTATTTTTTTCTTACCGAAATCTATCCTCAGTTAACTACATACCCACAACGTTTCAATATAATTTTCGCTGCTGAAAAAACATGTTTGGAAAAGCCGACCCACCCAAACGCTATGCCCGGAGGGGATGCACCATAAAAACTGAATACTCCCTCAGCTTAGTAATATCATGTCACTTATACGTGTGCCAAGTTTCACCTTTCCATTTNTTATACGTGTGCCAAGTTTCACCTTTCCATTTCTGTCCAATTCGCCACGACAATATTTCTTTCAAAACATCGCACCTCGAAAAAATCCCCCCACGGGATGTACCAAGACTTAACATTTTTCTTTAACTCCTTGTCTCAGTTGTCTCATTTATGCAAAGTTTCAGCTTTCCATGTCTCTCCGTTTTACTCAAGCAAAAATTATGTTATGGAGGGGGAATGAGTAACCGGACATGGAAGGCTAAAAAAGCCAAAAGAAAGCCAAGGAATGGCCGGGAATTGAACCCGGACATTATGATTGCCAGTCGGATATGATACCACTACACCACCGAACCCAGGGAATCCAGTTGATTCTCTGAATGCCATCCTCATCTGTCACAATATATATTTCAGAAAAACGTTTTCCCCCAAAATTTGTACCCCTAGGGCATGTACCTCCAAAGTCAGATTTTTTCTGAACTCAGCATCCCAAAAGGTACATGTGTACCAAGTTTTAGATTTCTAACCCTTCTTGAACATGGTTAGAATTAGCGTCAGTCAATCACCATCGTCTATATATATTAGATATATACAGGGCGTCAAATAATGGTCCTCCCATAATAATCTATATATATTTTATAATTTATGTTTGTAAGCCGCGCTGTGACATTATTCAAATAGATATATTGACATGTCGTGCATCGTTCGAAAGCTCATGGTCAAGAGGGGTGCATCGAGCAATCAGATTTGAAATATCTTCAACCTAGGATGAATTATGAGCTATCAAATGTTTCACCACTATGCCACCCCGGTGGAGTCCTGCACGGGCCGATTTTCCCGTACCCGACCCGATAGACCCGATTCAAGTCATGGCCCGCATTGACCCGAAATTCGAATTCCAACGAATAATTCGGCTCGACCGTACCTGACCCGAAGAAGGATCGTGAAAAGTTCGGCCCCCAGATGGTCCACGGGTCGGGTCGGGTCGGGACGTTCGGGCCGGGCCAAAGCCGTGCAGGACTCTAACCCCAGATTCCTTTAATGGCGAAGACGACGGCCGTTTTATCCATGAAACATTTAGAACTTCACTCCTGGAATGAAACACCGAATTGGACCATAGAGTGGCATTGTTACAGGGTGCACCAAAGGAGAGGGAACGTAGGAAAAAAATAAGCCTAGACTTGGGTCCGAGGGTCAAGCTTAGGCTTAACCCACGTAAGTCTCTCGACCATTTTTCTTTGTGAGTCGGATCTGAACTGATGCCACGATTCTTTATATTAACTGGATGTCCCGAGCGACGAGGTAACAGAAACGATGCTCAAGTTCATCGTCATCGCGAAACATCACAAGAACGAACAGAAAGACTGCAGCAAGTAGCAGAGCGTCAAGCAGCCACCCGATTGGCTCAATTCAAGTCATGGCCCGCACCCGACCCGTAACCCGAATTCCTATCCAACTTCACGGCCCGACCCGATCCGAATGGATTAATAATTAAACGCTTCAACCTTTGCTTTCCTACGCATTTCCTCATAATTCCAAGAGGCTATGCAAAAACATGAGGTTATCGATTGTAGACAGACAGAAGAACTATTCTTGGAAGGGAAAGAGTCTTACAGATTTAGGTCTCAAGTGGTACCAACTGCCCCAAGCCCGTCTCACATTCTTCCTTTATTTATATGCATGGTTAGACAATTTAGTATTTTCTTTCCCTCAAAATTACATGCATAAATAAGATTCAAGTCATGACATGCAATTTCCATGGTCTCCGACCAGAGGAACGATAACATTAAAAAGTAAGTGTTGTACTTCGGCCCAACCCGAAGAAGGACATCGAAAAATTCGGAATAGACGGTCGGGGGGATCGGCCGGGCCACTACTTGTAGTGCTCTAACTCCCAGTTCCTCCTGTATCGAAACGACGGCTGTTTTACCCATGAAAAAGTTTGGAACTCTTTATTTACTCTCTGGAATGAAACAAGGAACGACAAAGCGGCGTGGTTTACATACTTGTAGAAAGTCATAACATCGTTTGCAGCACGCGTAAAATTAACATGCTTACATGTGCACCATTGCCTGTGTGTTTACATCTATGTTTGTCTGATCATTAGTTCACTGTTCAACGAAAACTTTAAATAAATATGCGAGCTGGAGCATGCGAGAAGACCTATTATAGGGTTGACAGTATGGTGTTGGATAGCGAAGAGGAATATAATTTTCCAATTGAGTTCATCAACAGCCTCACTCAGCTTGGCTTCCTCCTCATACATTGACTTTGAAGCATGGTACATATCGTCATATTCATCCGTAACCTCAATGTTAAGCAAGGCCCGAAGATGCCTGTCAAGATCAAACGGCGACAGTTTCCAGATCGTGTTGCTTTTGCCATGACTATCAACAGGTGCCATAGGACAAAATATTTCAAACGAGTTGGATTGTACCTTCCTGAACCGGTATTTTTCCATGGACAGTTGTATTTAGCTTTTTCAAGACTGCGGCGCTTGCAAAACATGCAGGTTATGATAGAGCCTGGACCCCGATAAGGTCGATACCCAGGCAACAATGGCACCCATGCACTCAATGTGTTCCGAGAGGTTTGAATTAAAAATGCTGTTCTTTATTCTAAAGTCAATTTCGAAGATTCCTAAGAGTTTTACGTGTTCTTCAACAAAAATCAAGAGGCGAAATTTCTATTGCTACTGTTCTATGCCCGTATTCAAAACATTTTCCTTTAGACCATATACCTTCAGGATATTAATTATTAGTCGCAAAATCTGCAAATCTCTAGTGATTTCGCGCAATTTGCGCGGGGCGCCGCTAGTCCATAATATCTTCGTTGAGCGTGAGTGCCTGAACTTCATATTTTGCAAGGATGTTCAGTATCAGCATATTTTTTCGGCATGGGCATTACACTTGTTCTATTATTAACATATTAATAGAAATTGTGATTTATAGCATCGACCAACGCATTTTTATGGTGAAATACTACTATTTGATTCAAAAAAGTCTGGAGACTGTGAGAAAGGCATTTAGAAAAGACTACGAAGTGAAAGATGACCTATTGAAGTCAACGGTCAGCGGATACATATCAGCAAGCAAGGACAGAGGACGGAGTTTCGTTACAGCTGTACATGGATTTAGGCTCATGCAAGAACGGACGGTGCAAGGCCCCATCGCACGCTCACGAGGTGTTTCAGTTCTTCAACGAACATTTCGACGAGAGGGTTATTGCTCTGGATTAGAAGAAGGCATCAGAAAAGGGAATCGACTGGCCTCCCATACCCCGTAACCCAACTCATGCGATTATTTCCTGCATTAAAGAATGAAGTTCACGCAAACAACCTGAAAACCATGAAGGAGCTCCAAGATGCCATTCAGATTGAAATTGAAAAAATTTCGAAAGAGGCTCTCGAAGCTGTCGCCCAAAATTTCATCGTTCGGCTGTCACGTGGCTGCAATCGAAGGCACCCACATTGAGCACATCATCCCATATATCCCTGCAGTCGCAGTTTAATATGCCGCTGGAGTTATGTTTCCAGCTTCCGTAGATATCGAGAACACATTTTATATTTGGAGCGCCCATTGCTCACCCTGTATATTTTCGAACGTGAGTGTCTGACGCTAATTCTAACCCTCTAATAATCTAGATTATGAAAGGCTGAAACTTGATACACGAATAGCTGTTAGATGTTAATGTACTCTATAAAAATTCCTTCTTTGCAAGCACCAGCACTGGAGGCACATTTCGAGGGAGGGGGACTGAATCTGTTAGCCTAGGCCTAACCCACGCATGGGCTTATGCAATTCTCATACACACACTTCCTTCATCCAAACTGGAAGGAACGTGAATATCTACTGGGTCGCCGACTCCAGAGAATGGAGACTCCGACTTGGAGAACGTTCGACTTCAGAGGTACATGCTCTGGGGCACATTTGCAGTAGATGGGGGACAGATTCCGCAGGGCAAGGCCTAACCATCAAGCAGACGCTAAGGCCCACACTTAACTCTGAAGCGCGAGGCTTTTGCCCGTCATAGGCTAGGTGGAGGGACACTGGTTCATGCCTTTTGTAACGCATACGGATGCGATTAGGTTGCTTATACAAGGTGGCTCAAAAAAAAGCCAAGCTATTAACTTCAATATGCTGTAAATCAGGTTGCATTGCCTTGATTTGTGTACGCTTTGAAACAGACAGGAAACAACTCTTTTTCAGCACAAATAAAATCATGTGCTACGGTATCACGAATTTTTTGCTAAATCCGGATAAAAATGGCAGCCTCCATTCAGAAAACTGCTGTAACAGACCCCGGCTGCCGCTTGAGTTGGAGCAGCGACAGCTTTTGTTAATAAGAACATGTTTTATTTTCTGTATCAATGTTTTAAGATGTTTCTCCCCGTTTCTCACTATTTTTTTCCTAAAACAAAACAATGCCGAACTACTCGCATGAAGACTTGGCGGTGATCAAGACCTTGCGAGTTGAAAAGGAATGGGGAGCCAGAAGAATAAATAAAGAATTTCCTGGTAAAATGAACTGGACAAGAAGTGGTCTTGAAGGCATCATTCGGAAAGTTGATTAGACTGAATCAGTGACCCGAAAGCAAGGTAGTGGAAGGCCCAGAACCCAAAGATCTGAAGAGAATACTGAGGAAGTCGAAATGCGCGTGTTGAGTCAGGAGGATCAACCAGGAACACACTTATCGCAGAGAGAAATTGCAAGAGAGACTGGAATTCATCGATGCAGCGCGCAGAGGATAATCAAGAAGGAATTAAAGCTGCCAATTTTCAAGAGGTTTGTCACTCAAATTGTGAGTGATCGTGATAAAAGAAAAACGCCTGATGCGATGCCAGCGCCTGTTGCATATATTTCCGGATCACGCATCGACCAGAAGGATCTGGTTCAGTGACGAGAAAATGTTCACTGTGACAACTGTGAACACTCAAAATTGCAGAGTTTATGGTCGTGCCGAAGGTGGGAAGAAGAGAGAAGTCACTCCAGAAAGGCTCTTTATTGGCCAGAAGCACTTCACAGATAAGGTCATGGTTTCAGTTGCGCTCTGTACCAGGGGGAAAACAGACATGATATTTGTAAATGAAGGAGTGCAGATCAATAGCCAGTACTATTGCAACACCATCCTCGAAAACCTCCCTCCAATGACTGAAGTGTGCAAAGAAAACTTGATCCTGCAACAGGATGGTGCCCCATCGCACACCTCGCGATTCAATGTCGCCTTTTTGGAAAAGCACTTTTCGGCGTTCATCGAAGCGGACATGTGGCCTCCGAATAGCCCAGATCTGAACCCAGTTGTTTCGTGCGGGGTGCAATGGTTGAAAAGGTTTACCGCCATCAGATTCGAGATATCGAGCACCTGAGAGCTGAGATCACTAGGGCTTCGGTTGATATCCCGCAGAGAGCGTTGCAAAGAGCGGTTGACCAATGGCGCAGAACATTGCCTGCCGTGGTCAACTCAGAGGGTGGAGCCATGTAGGCGCGTTCTTCACTGTTAAAAGCTAATTTTTTTTTATCTTAATTTGTTCTGTCACTAATAAACCCCGAAGTCAATAGCTTACTTTTTTTTGAGCCACCGTATACAGTATATTTAAAGCCTATGAACGTGTAGGAGGATCTTCCGTAGACATTGCGATTCAGGGAGGCTATGCCTATTCCACTTAAGGACGTTTAGGTCGAAGCCATTTCTTTACACTTGCTTCCTTTAAAGAGAAGGTGTAACGGGCACGGGGCGCAGTGGGTTGGATTTATGAAAATACTAACTATTAATTAAGTTCAAATAAAAACTTCACCTTAACGCGCCCCGATTCCACTACAATGAATTCCTTCCAGGAAACCAGGTCCGTGCCAATTCAAATTCGAGTGAGAGTAACTAAGGCGTAATTCAAGAAAACCAAAAAAAAATGTATTTCCAAAAAGAAAATTAATAATAAAAAAAGACAATTCAGACTTGATTGGAGGGACTTTGATACCTATTCGCATAATGATATTATGGCTCCTTATACAGTGTTTGGGTAGCACATTCAAGACGGAAAGATCCTGCATATGAACTGTAAGGAGCCCTTCCACGTCTTGGTTGACCCCAAACACTGGGTTCACCTCCCTCCACGTGTTGATGGATGTTTTGGTTCACCTCCTTCAGCCTGCTCCCCGCCTTGACTCTATTGATACGCTGTACTTGCGGTCATAGGCCGGCATACGTTACAAAGGTAACATTAAAAGTTGCGGGTTACATCTTCGGTTCCACGTATTTTCTTAGGGACGTTTGCACGTAGCCTTTGGAAAAGCTTGAAAAAGGGACGTCAGCATTGTTTATGGGGCCAAATATAGATATAAATATAATGACAAAATGAATATAAAATTTGAGTCAATATATTCTACCAGGAATTATTGCGTTGTGACGCTGAAGTAATGGGCTTATATGTTTAATACGCACTTTTCACATGTATAACTGAAGACGAGTGTGTCTGACATAGACCGGAATTAAATTTATCATAGGAACACTAAATGACGAATAGTAAATCTTCACATGGTGATGCATCATGCTAGGAGTCCTACGACGTTAATACGAATATTTTCTGATCGACTTCAATTTTAGGTGCGAAGCCGAAAGAGCGAGAATCGCCAAACACATCAACCAAGGAGTTTTACCGCATTATTAGGGTGAGCTTCGAAAAATGACACGATCGAAATGCATTAGTAAATTTCGTTGATAATAGTGCGGCGAAAGCACGCCCAAAGCGAGTCTGTTTGCCCGAATGGCAAGCAAACTCGGTCGTATATTATATTTACTCTTCCAGTGTCATACGAGAGAATGCTGTATGGATTGATTCTACGTGTCGAAAAGGGAGAAGTAAATTGTTTATCTTTTGATCACTTTCCTGAGAGTTTCTGTGCTTCCCAGTCTGTGCCCTGTGGCTGCTGTCTTCCCACAAGTGTGAAAAAAGTAAGGAAACCCCCTTGAAACGACCAGCAGTCTGCGATGCAACTAAGATCTCATCACCAATGAAAATTCCCATCATTCACATTGTTGACGTCACGTCCTACTTATGAAGGTATGCAAATATGACGTATGTCATTCCAAGGACCAAAACGAACCATTGAAAAAAGCGGTCAAAAGAAAACTCACCCACACAGGGAGTCCTTCCTAACACACTCATGTGCGCCTCGTTATTATTAAAATGATCAATAAATATATTAGATAACAATACAAACACAAGCCCTTCGCTCCCAAACTGCAACCTTAGAATTTGCCAAAGGCAATGATCAGCTGCAAAAATCTCTGAGAACAAGTGATATAGCCAGGGAAATATGGAACCTTAGCCATCCTAGATCGTCTAATGCCGTCCTTGTGATATGAAAACATATTGATAGTGATACCTGGGACGCAAGGAATGTTTTTATTACTACTGGAATTCACAAATATTACTTTTTTTACACGGAAATGTCTCAAACATTTAAATTGACGAAACTTGCGAAAACTAATTCCCAAATAGCATCATGAAGACTTCCGACGAACGAAGCTTTTTCGTGGACCAGACACTAAAATGACATATTTGCATGAAGATGACTCTCGCCGCAAAGTGCCATCGCCTTCTTACAAAGGACCACGAGAGAAGTGAACTTCATTCGTACCGACATTGGAACCGCTGTGGCCAGACTCTTGAACGAATTTCAGAGGACGCTGCCGGATGCCGAAAAAGGACAGCAACCATGAGCGTCACAATGTACTTCATCGTGTAAGGTTTCCTGATTGAAGTTATCCGTTCCGGGTAAAAATAAAAATACCCCAAAGAGATAGGCAAAGAAAAGCCAAGCACAGTTAGTGTGAAATCGGGTCATCACACGTCCCTCGTACTCGCGTGAGTATGGTTCCTTACACCATAGAATGGTTTTTAAAAGGAATATTATTAACCAGATTGAAATAGGCCGAAGTTTTACGGAATGAAGTGTCATCGAAAGACGGTTCATCTTATAGCATGTGAGAGAAGCATCGACCACCCCATACAAAATGCATTAGTGCTCTAGGACCTAAAGTGCATAGTATGGAGCCTTGAAAATGAGCACAATAACTCCTTAGCATACGAAGATTTATCTCTGGGGCCGAACCTCTTCCAACCTAGCGTTTCCTTAATTTTAGCAATGATACGGTGAATATAATATATCGCGTTTTCTGACGTCATGGGTGTCATGGAATTGACATCGGCTAGTAAAATATGTCCATGAGCTCCCTCCAATCGGTGCACGAGGTGAAGGATTGTAGGTGAAAAATAAAGATTTATGAAATGATGAGCCGCATCCCTGCCATCTGATATGTGGCAGAGCACTTATTACCTTCACGAAGTGAAGTTTAATAAGTGCTCTCCATGCCACTCTCCATGGGGTGAGAGCATTTCTCATTTTCGAATGAAACATCCACTTTTATGCTATATTTCGCCCTATGAAGAACAAAGCGTCGTGACGTAGGCTACCGTATCGATCATGGTAGCGAAATCTTATTTTGAAGCTTCGGATTTTTGCGATCTCATTTGTCAGCTTCAACGGGACTAGAAAGCAAAAGACGAGGAATTGCTTATTAGGTTTCAGACACACACTGTTGACCATGCAATTTTCAATAAGAGGATTAACTGTTAGCATCAGCCTACGAACCAGACATTGGAATATATCTACAGACGACCCAACCATACTGTACGTAAAATGAGTTGTATAAGAGTCGCATATCTCCACCTCAATCAAGTTCCGATGGTTTTCCTCAAAACATAAAATAAAATATTGAAAAATGCAATCGTCGTATCCATATTCTAGCTGTGGACAATGGCCCAAATGCACTAACTTCATTTAAGGGAGATAAAGAGGTCTTTAAACTAACGATCTATATATTTTCTCCCATTGGAGTCCATGTCCATTAAAGGACCGCCAGCTAAATAAGGTTGCAGCATTCGGGCGTTAGATTGAGAAAAAATATGAGAATTAAGCTTTTTACGGTGGGTGTGTGCATTAGTAAAATATTGCACATAATTTGAAATCAAATTTCTTCAAAGCCAGTTTGCTCTGACTTTAAAAGCATGTACTAGGTTGTTTAGAAGTAGTGACTATTACGAATGGACCTGAGGAAATCCAAGTCGGTTCTTCGAAGTGGCATAGTACGATGACACGGAGCGATGTTGGCATGGAACGGATCAATTATACGGGTTCCTGTTAGTCGCCGTAACGTATGAAAAGCACTAACTGCAGTTTCCTGGAATGACTCGATGCATACGGCGGAGGTTAAGTCGAAGTCGTCCTTCCAGACCGAAGCCAAATATTGAGAAATAATTGAAAAGGGAAGCGAGATAAGATAAATAAGGTGCGCTGTGCTCGTATCTCAGATTCAGATATGGTTTACAGCACACGAAGTACCCGCATATCGTATTCCCTGTTCCGCTACTCGTTGAGTGCCTACCAAGTGAAGGCTACAATTAGAGACAGAAGCACAGTTGCCTGCACTGCCCTCGATCAACATGAAGGAGCAAGGCTTGGTGACTTTAGAATGCCATCGACACTTCTTGGGAGTGGCTTAGTGTTAGGAAATGAAGGCCCTCCTAGTCGTTTGCACCGCATTCGCGATCGTCCGACTGCTTCTTGCACGTAAGTGACAGACGGATGCAAACACCATTATTGTGCAGCATTAGCAGTAACAACTCCAATCCAATCCACGAACGAGCACGAGTGATTGGATAATGCGTCTGAAACCATGCTGTTTTATTTATCATGTCTCACGTTGAATATGAGCTTATTTTCATAGATTTGAATAGAGCTTCCTTTTACTCATGATTCGTTCGTACCACTTTCAGCCTAAAGAAAATATTTTCAGACACAGGAAATAACGACCATATGCATTGAGATGAGACCCAAACTCATGCCTTGCGCTTTATGGAAACATATACTTACACCAGAGTGACAGGGGTTATCTCGCGATTGCCAGTGAGATAATGGTATATTGCATGTTGTTCTGACGTCAAACATTTCCAAGAAATTCTCGTTTTTAGGATTTCCAAATAAGATAATCCTTCCTATCGAATATGTTATTTTCATAAAAGTGCCACTCGGGAAGAAAGGTTCTTGGTGATACGGCTTGTAAGGGCAATGCAGCGCATGCAGAATCATTCCACTGGTCTGTGTGGTGATTCATTTTTTTAATGTCGGATGATACACTTGAAGATTAGAGCAGTGCTGACCATTCAAAGAGAGAATTTATTGTCCGCGATTCCGTGAAATCGTGAAACACATCCTGTCATCCCGTAAACTGGCTGGTACAAGTATTTAGGACTGAAAAATAACTACAGTGCAATGGCTTCAATATGTTCAAGTATAAATGACATAGCAATGGTAGGTATAATATAAAAATCACTCCGTGGTCATTATGCCCAATCTCAGGCCTTCAGCGAAGAAGCTAAGCGACTCCAAGTTGGCAAGGACTTTCATGAAGAAAGTTCATGAAGTCTGTTCTCATGGTCCATAGCTTTTCCTGTAAGGATTCTCTACCAAGACGGTCTTCAGTTTCACACGTGTAGAACTAATTCTCTGTTGGGAGTGATTTATTTACTTCCGTTGGCATCTTCCATATAGTGGACGAGGAATACGAAGACCGTGCACTGATAAGAAAACCTTTGTGGCCACATTTTGGTACCGACGTAATATTGGAAAACGTCCTCATTGTTTTATTTAAGCAACAAATCTAATAAAAGTTCCGTTCCTTTGAACTTCCCAATGATTTTAAGAGAATTTACGAAATTGTGACATCCTCTTTCACCCTTTTGCCTCCCAACTTTTATCGTGGATGAAAAGCAGCAGAAGGTATCCATTCAGCAGCATTTTTTACTCCAAAGGTTATGGGCTGATAAGTCTAAACCATTGTTACTTTCACGTAACCGTGCTCCGGTCCGTAGTAGCAGGTATTCAGAATGGTGTTGCAAAAAGACGCAGTGCGGGGAGGAAAGGAGCTCGTGTAACAATGGGTTCGTGCTACGAGATGAACGATGCAGTCATTCGTCTTTCATGTATTTCATGCCGAATGTCTTTCGTGCATGGTTCAGCAGGACTAACTACGATTTACATGCGTACCTCTAATATATTTGAAAAATATCATATTTGAAACATTTTACAGTTGTCAGAAGTCGGACCAGGGCACATTGCTTTTTTTCGCTTAGGGAATATACTTCCGTTGGAGACCTGGAGAACCAAAAGGAAATGTATTTTTGTCATAACTGTTGCACGGTGGATAACTTGCCATTGAGGGATCGCAAGGACTTAAGATCTTGAATGGTGGCTCAGCAATTTATTGGGTATTTCAAGACAAGAATTCGACATTTGTTGTCCACAAATGCCTTGATATAATTTATAAAATGACGAATCGGCATATCATTTCGATATTTAGAGCGAAAGCTGGCAGAAATACAGCTGGAAAAAGGACAATGGTAACAGAATAAGCAACGATTCGACTGGTCATCTCATAATGCCGTCAATTGAGGAGAACAGGGATTCCACGATTCCTACACGGCATCCAGTGTAAAAGTTTCAAAGTTGCATGGAGATGCTGCTGGCAATTTCTACGAAGGGAAACGATCTCTCAAGAATGATTCATTTTCGTTCGATCTATTGATTTGGCGAGGCAATTCACACCCCAGTCGTATGAAAGTATTTTACCTGCATCTATTTCGCTTGCTCAAGAACTATTTCTACTTGATCAAATGAGCACATTACATATCACATTTTCCTCTTACAGTAATTATTTTGTTTTATGGCAGAGACTGAGGCTGGTAGGAACTGTACAAATGCGAAAGACTGTGTGAGCAACGCGAACTGCACAGATGACATTTGTCTCTACGAAGCAGGATATCAGGACCAGAATGAATTACACAGTAAGTCGTCGCATTGAGAATTTTAAATGACGCTTGGATATATATATTTATTTTTTATTTTTTACTGCATTACTCACTGAAAGGCCTCCCTCTTCTCGGAAAAGAGTGCGACTCTGTTGTCGGCTGCGACGGAAATAACACTGAATGTTCGGAGGGAAGATGCAATTTCACGACTGAATTCCAGGAGAGTGATGGCGTCTTCAGTGAGTTTCTTTCATTGTCATTTTCGTACTTTGTAAGTGTGTTATCATTTCCAAATGATAGCGATGACATTGGAATCTACCCTGGACGGGAAGAGAAAGGCACTACGGACGTTGGGAAGTGCGTGAAGCACCATGCTGAGTGTATCCTCACAGCACCTTTGCCTTTGCAAATGAGTGGAAGGATGGGGGAAGAGGAAGCTGTTGTTGTTTGTCACTCTTTTTCATTTGATGTGTACATGCCTCCTATCATATCTCCATTGCCTTCTGAGGTACGACAACCTGACAACACGGAAAAAATAGTGAACAAACGCATATTTATTACAGTAATTCCGGAAGTTTATTTCGGAGTGAATCGAAAATTATTGCGCGAGAAATGACTTAGTCTAATAATACCATCATCATTTCATGGAAGCAGGCATCTCCAGGCCAGCTACTCTTCCTGGTATAAGAATGATTGTAGGAGCCACATCTATGTCGCTTCTTTAAATGCTATTCCCATGTGACCCAGGGGCCACATAGGATGTCTCACCTTCTTCGCTTACCTTCTTCTCTCTAATATTTATGTTTTATGACAGAGGCAGAAGCTGTTAGGAACTGCACAAATGCGGAAAACTGTGTGAGCAACGCGAACTGCACGGATGACACTTGCCAACACATTACAGGATATCAAGAGACGAGTAAACCATCTAGTAAGTCTTCGTGTTGAGGTTTGTACATCTATACCTGTATATATACGATGTGTGGTCGGAAAATAGCAAGTGAAGGCCAGCAGTTCTGAACGAAGTTTATTTTAGCAACTGCCACCCAAGTTTCTGGTAATCCCTACCTTGTACTTCTTCTCCAAATATAAATTACCCGGATTGAGACCTTTGTATCCGCGATGTACCAGCTTTTCCATGCCCTCCTGATAGAATTAGTTTTTTGTGTGTGAAACCACTCTGGCACTGCACCTTGAACCGCAGTGTCTGCAGCGAAATCACTTCGGCTGAGGTGTTTCTTCTAAAGCACGAACAGATGGAAGTCGCTGGCCGTGAGATCGGGATTGCATGGAGGATGATTCAAGGCTTTCCGCCAAAACCACTTCAACAGAACCTGTGTCTGGCGGGTTCTCGACCATCCTCCATACTATTCCGATCTCGAGCGCAGCGACTTCTTGTTCGAGCCTTAGGCGAAGCACCACAGTTCATGTGATTTCGCTAAACATGGTGCTGTCTAAGATGCGGTTCAAGAATGATTACACCCAAGGAACAAGGAATTCTATGAGGATGATATGGAATAGCTTGTTTTTTCGAATGGATAAGTGTCTCAACATGGGTAGTGACTAAATGGAGCAGTGCTGTGTAAGCACTAGCACAATAAATGCGTGAAAATATAAAAAATGAATAGCGTTCTGAACTGCAGGCCTTCGCTTCTTCATTAACTATCGTTCCGCTTATTTCAATTGACTGCATTCCTTCCTGAAAGTGCTGCCTTACCTTGGAGAAGACTGCGACTCTGCTGTCGGCTGCGATGCAAGTAACACTGAATGTTTGGAGGGAAAATGCAAATGCAAGACTGAATTCCTGGAAAGTGATGGGGTCTGCAGTGAGTATCGGTCAATGTCCTTTTCATCTTCTGTCATCGTGATAATATTTTCATGCGGTTGCGATCCAGTTAAGACATACCCTGGACGGAAAGAGAAATGCATTCCGAGCCTTGAAGTGCGTCACATACCATTCCGAATATGTCATCAAAGCACCAGAGGGCTTTTTCAAATGTGCGGAAGGATATGTGGAGAGAGGTGGTTTTCATCATGCGTCATACTTTTTCAAATTTATAGATGACTCCTGTAATGTCAGTCATCCGTCAGCTCCGAGATTATTGAAAATGATTATTTTAAGGGATTGTCATGTTTGGTACTCTAGTTCAACTTAATCAAACTACCCTATATATTAAAGTAGAATCTTTGAGTCAGAGTCTTATAAAACCTCAGGTAGGTAAAATTCAGGATTTCATGAATCATCTTCAAAATACGCTGGAGTAGGCATCACCTATGATGAATTCAATTCTACACCTCGTACGACAATCAAGAGAGGAATACTGAAGAAGATGCTCGCGACCGGTCTAAGAATACATTTATATTTCCAACGAGGCAAGCATCGCCTGACAAGCCTGTCTGCCAGGTGCGAAAGGTGATGGTAGGAAGTTGGAAAGTTCAGCGTAGCTCAAAAGTTCTTGGATCCCTGTCTTTCAGAATTGTTTTCCAATTTTTTTTTCCTCCAAGATTGACCAGCTATTTAATTGAGGCAATCGATCTATTTCTAGAACTTAAAACTAAATTCAGCTACGTTTCGAGAAAAGATTGCAGAAAAATGAAAATTTACCGAAAGGAATCCTCCGTTTTTACGGCTAAAATTGAACTGCCTCAGAAGTATTGCAATATACTAAAGTGTGTCGTTCTATATTCGAATATATTAAAAGACGTATGCCCTGTTTTCAGCACTTTTTTAAATTCGATCCTCCAATAATCAATTGCACGACTTACAGATAGCTGGGAGATTAAATTGTAGGCTTTAAAAATCCTTGACCCCAATGGACCAAAAGTCGCTCCTCTGACGCATCCCGCTTTTCTTGCACAGGAAGTAGGTTGGTAGACGTGGTTGTTCTTTTCGATTGACTTGCGTAGCCACAGTAAAAGCGTTTTTCGCCCATGAAGAACTCTCGCCGCATTGACATTTCGGCCGGGAATTTCTCCAGAAGCTCCGGAAAATGAGACACTGAAGAGTCTATATTCTAGTCCCTAAACACTGGGCAGTAACTCCGTTGTAAATTCTTAGCTTCAAAGCCTTTTTTATTATCCTCTGAGCACTTGGTCGTTTGAGTCTTGTCTCTCTGGCAATTTCTCTTCGGTTTTATAAGGCTTACCTTCCAGGGCGGGTTGTGCATCACTGTTCTAGACTTTAAACAAGCAGGTTAGCTGTCTCAAAATTCTCTGTTGCTCACGAAAGCCTTTGTCGACCACTACGAGACTTGCAATCGCTACTGACTAATCGATCTTTTGGCGAAGAAAATGCACGTTAGCGATGCACCAGCTTTTTTTAAATAGGGAACTATTTTACTATTTTCCTTGCTCCGCCCCCCCCCCCCCTCCCCCCTGCGTTTTTCTTTCCTTGGCCCTTCATTTGCCGCGGACATTCTTTCAAATAAGCATCTGCATATAACATTTAAAGGGCAATGACTAAGAGGATTCTTCCAGTACAGAAAACCAGAGAAAAACGAATAAAATTTGGTGAAATTGCGCAAGCTTGTCACTACCAATACGCGCGCGTTTCTCGATGATGTTCACACCTTTCGAGCGTCTTACATGCAACTTTGCATTCATTTTCCTAAATTATTTTTTAAATGATCATTTGCGTACATGTTGCCACAGGGACAAAAAAAAATAAATGGATGCTCAGCTGTCATGACCATTTCTTTTCCTCAAATGCTATTCCCCGAGATCCAGTGGCCACGTGACACGTCACACCCTATCCTCTTGCCTGCATTTGTTCATGTTTTCAGTGACTAACAAAACAGTTGGTAACAACTGCACAAATGCGGAAGTGTGCGTGAGCAACGCTAACTGCAAAGGTGACACTTGCCAATGCAATGCAGGATATCAAGAGGAGAATAAATTATGTAGTAAGTATTCCAATCAAGAATTTGAATTAGTTTCATATTATATTTTAATTAACAACATTTCTCGTTGAAAGGGCTGCCTCACCTCGGAGAAAAGTGCGACTCAGGTGTCGGCTGTGATACCAATAACATTGAATGTTCAGAGCAAAAATGCAAATGTACGATGGAATTCTTGGAAAGTGATGGCACCTGCAGTAAGTTTCCATCAATATCCTTTTCATCTTCTATCACCGTGTTATTATTTTCATACCGTCGCGATTTCGTTATGACACTAGACTGTAAGAGGAATTCATTCCAAAGTTCGAAAAGTGCGTAGAATACGTCCTCACAGATTTAGAGTGCTTTTGCAAATGTTCTGAAGAATATGTGGAGAGAATTGGCTTTCATTGTGCGTCATTTTTTCATGATATTTATACATGGCTCCTGCCATGTCTGTCGTTCGCCAGCTCCATGATAATATGAGCATCTTAAAAGCTTATTAAGTCTAGTCTTCTCGTTCAGCTTAATTTGACTATATTAACATAGATTCCGCGATTCAGAGTCATTCTTGTTTGCCACCTTCGGGAGTTAACATCAGGTAAAAACCCAATCCTCCTGAAGCTATGCAAGGTTATGCATTGCCTTATAACGAATTGAACGTGCTTCGAAAATCCAACAACGCAGGAAAACTAAGAAAGAGACAAAGATCTCTCCTAAGGATCATCAGGAAGGTTTATGGGAAAACCTTGCCTCAGGACATAGTGTTCAAACAATGGGATATTTTAAATCTGCGTTGGCCCCTCCAAAATATTTTCAGTCAGTTGAATACTGTTGCATATGAAGGGCTCGGTGTAGTAATATCCTTATTTCATCGAAGCAAGCTGTGGCGTACAAGTCTCTTTTCTAGGTGTAAAAGATGATAACGTGAAAATTATTTTCTCCTTCATCCTATCGTTTGCTCAAATGCTTTTCTCTGTGATCCAGTGGCCACATGACATGTCGGTCTCGCTAAAATTGGACGAAAATGAATTGGCCGAGAAGTTAAATGCCGAAATGGAAAATTGTAGATTATTACTATGTTGAAAGTTAAATAAATACGTCGAAATGAAATTGTTCAAATCAAAACACTTGCAAGTCATTGAATCACAAGGTCAACTCTCAAATCGACCGTTTAGAAGTGCAGATCGCGCGCGATAGCTCGCAGGTACACCGTAGCACCTAGATTTTTACAAACAATGCAAATAGCTTTCAGTTGTGCATCGCGGGTAACATCTTGCTTCCTTCGCTTTTTTATGGGTGGCCCATTTCTCGCCTGTCAATCTCCTATTCCACAAATACGTTTTCTGCTTCTGTAAGGCTTGAAGGAGGTGAAACTCATTAGGATGACACAATTTCTAGAGGTTGTTTTTACAGAAATTCGCCTTCGGGCGCTTCTTGTGCAATGCATTTGCACTTTTGGCATCTCCAGTAAGTCTTATTGCTGTAATGCTTGCTTTTGGATTGCTACAAAATCATGCAGAACCAGGAGTATTTTCCCTTCTGGGAAACGCTGAAGCGAAGTTCGGAACTCTCCGCTATGCCTGGCACACATTCACAAACTTGGGCACACCGTATGGAATAGGAACCAGATTTTAACATGATCTGAGTCTCGAGAACTATCTCCTACTCAATGGAAGCTAGAGTACAAGCTGAAAGAGATCAAGTCTGACTCAGGTGACTCGTTGGACTCACAGTTTTTTGGATGGATTCCTATATTTCTACATTCTACGTGTTTTCTACGACTTCTCGCATGCTCCTTGGATATTCAACGAAAGTTCCATTCAAATATTGTTTGCGGAGACATTCTGCCACAGCAAAAATTTTCCTTCAGGACATTTTTTGCTTTCCGACCTTACTCATTTAGAATTATTTTAAAAAGCAGAATGGACATGTCGCACCCTTCCCTCATACCTGCATTTTTTAATGTTTTATCGCAGAGGGTAAGGCTGGTACCACCTGCACAAATGTGGAAGACTGTGTGAGCAACGCGAGCTGCAAAGGTGATACTTGCCAATGCAATGAAGGATATGAAGAACAGAATAAATTATGCAGTAAGTATTCGAATCTAGAATATGAAAATGTGCTAGATTTACATTTCAATTAACTGCAATCCTCGTTGAAAGGGCTGCCTCACCTTGGAGACAAGTGCTTCTCTGCTGTCGGGTGCGATGAAAATAGCACTGAATGTTCCGAGGGAAAATGCAAATGCACGACTGCATTCGTGGAAAGTGATGGTTTCTGCAGTAAGTTCCCAATGATTTCCTTTTCGGCTTCTGTTATCGTGTTGTTATCATACTGCCGCGATTCAGTAATGACATGGCCTGGACTGGAAAAAAATTAATTCTGGACCTTGCAAAGGACGTCACTATGCGGAATGTTTATTCACAGTACCAAATGTATTTTTCAAATGTGAAGAAGGATATGTGGAAAAAGGAGGATTTTGTTGTGCGTTATGACTTTTTCATGACTTCTGCCATATCTGCGTTGCCAAATGATGAATCCAACGACGAAGGGGAACTAAGTTAGATACGAAGATTTCTTGCAAAACCCATCATCAGGTTATAGGTTTGTGTAATGCAATACACGTATTATACATGCTATTACGTGGGTCGCTTTGAAAGTTTTTTTCGGTGTGAGCTTAATACTGATCCAGGTGACGGCATCCGGTTTAATAATGCCAATATCATTTCATCGGGGCAAGAATTTTTTGACCCGACTCTCCTTCAGTTGTAAAATGCGATTTTAAGACGATGAGGGGTCAGTCAGCTATGAGTAGAATCACCGTTCATGTAATGTCGATATCTGATGTAACATTAACTGTAACTGATGTAAAATTACGATGATATCGCTGAATTTATATGAAAAAGAACAGACTGCAAATTGTCAAAGAAGATTGAGAGCGGAGGGGAAGAAGAACGCAAGAAAAAAATTAAGGACGTCCGTGAGTGGCCACATAGCTTTGACCATATAAGTGATTGTAGTCACCTTTGGCGGCATACGAGGTACAACATTACTACGACAACACATCCATCAGAACAACTTCACAAAAATGCTCCTCCAATGAAACCCTAGAAATCCATGTCCAGCGCGCGTCTCAAAATTTCATTAAAAGCTATTTCTTTATTATAAAGCAAATATTTGTCCCAGAACCACCAAACTTGAGCGACACACATATCAAGCTAGTTCGCTTTGCCTCTCAACATGTTCACCTTCTCGTACCCGGCAACATTCATAGCGACGTGCAAGTTTTCCCCACGTATTTACTGGCATCGTCAGTGTTATTTTGCAAAACTCAGTGCGGAAGAAAAGGCCTTTTCAAGATGTTGGATTATTTAAGCTGAAGCAGCGTGCCATGTGAGTGGCAGGGTGAATACACACAACGCAATTTCATGGGAAAACTCTCACGCCTTGTATGAGTTTGAACGCGTCAGTCCGAAGATGAATTGTTGATGTGGGGTAATGTACGACAAACGCCCGTCCAGACTGGTCATCTCATAAAGGCAGTTGGCAAACCGTCTAAGAACAATAGGGATTCCGTAAATTATCCATCGTGTCGAGTGTACGAGCTTAGTAACTATGTAGAGACATTGCAGGTTATTTATCCGAAGAGGAAACATCTCGTCCAGAGTTAATTCTTTTGTCGTTATCGAGTCTGACTTTTTCATTCAGGCGATCCGCAGCCTAGACTCATAAATGTATTTGACTCCTTTCATGTCGATTGCTAAAATAAAAGAAAACGATTCCCGCGTGAGCCAGTGGCCGCTTCATCATGTCACAACTCCTCTTACGTGCACTTTTTTATTTCATGCCAGAGGCTCAGGCTGGTAGCACCTGTACTAAGGCGGATGACTGTGTGAGCAACACGAACTGCAAAGGTGGTACTTGCCAATGCAAGGCAGGATATCAAGAGCAGAATAAATTATGTAGTAAGTATTCCAATAAAATTTGAAATCTAGTCTGAAATTTACATCCTAATTAACAACATTCCTCGTTGAAAGGGCTGCCTCGCCTCGGAGAAAAGTGCGACTCTGGTGCCGGGTGCGATGCAAATAACACTGAATGTTCCCAGGGAAGGTGCAATTGTACCACTGAATTCCTGGAAAATGGTGGCGTCTGCAGTGAGTTTCCATCAATGTCCTTCTCGTCTACTGTCATCATGTTTTTATTTTCATACGATTACGATCCGTTCGTCAGTTCCAAAATAGTTAAAAATTAGACTTTAGGAGATTTTCAAGTCTAGTCATCTGATTGAG
Source organism: Darwinula stevensoni (assembly GCA_905338385.1). Taxonomy (NCBI): domain Eukaryota; kingdom Metazoa; phylum Arthropoda; class Ostracoda; order Podocopida; family Darwinulidae; genus Darwinula; species Darwinula stevensoni. Next base: position 115,237 of record CAJPEV010000348.1, on the reverse strand, counting down.
CTCATTCATGAAAACAGATACCGATATTAGCTCCTGATACTATTAACATATAATTCAGGAGATAAACAGGGTATTTCTGGCCTGCAACCTCCGAGATTTATCAAGCATTTTAATCGTCATAAAGATATACCCACAATTTGCTTTGCCTTGTGATGAATCTGTCATTGTGCTACAACCGAAGAAAGACTAAAGAAGATGAAACAATTTATTATAATGAAGATTAGGAATATTTATTTCAAAACTTCGCCACAGGTTATAGTGCTCGAGTAATGCTAAATCTGTTTTATGTAGGTTATTTCTTAAGTTTTTTTCAGATTGAGTTGAACACCATTGCACATGAAGCGACTTGGTCTAACTACATTGTTTCATTGAGGGAATCATCACCTATCAAGGTGTAAATGAAGATGGTACGGATGTGGAAATATTTAAATCGTACATTCGTCGCTTGCTCAGATGTTAAATCCCTCGTCTGTTGCTTGTCACCAAATGACATCGTCACACCTTTTTCTCTTATTTGGATTTTTTATGTTTCATGGCAGAGGCTAAGGTTGGTAGCTACTGCACAGATGCGGAAGACTGTGTGAGCAATGCGAACTGCACGGATGACACTTGCGAATGCAATGCAGGATATCAAGTGCAGAATAAATTATGTAGTAAGTCTTTGCATTGAGAATTTTACATCTATGCTTATGTATATTTTCAGCACATTGTACCCAAAAATGTTCTCTACGATTTTGTGACTTCACAGTTTTGAATCTTCAAACGAGGAGAACGTTCGAACTTAAGAAATTGTTGAAAATATGACCAAATGTTTTCATGCATACTTTAAGGAAATTTTTTGTGGCTTCCGCCTGTCTCATGGCAAATCCGTATTCGATATCCCTCCAAACTCGGAAGAGCATGCCTGGCCCGGCAATACCCAATATGTGACTTAATTCAGTTCCTCTGCTTCTCAATTGTTCAAGGCAGGGGTGGGAAGTATTTGTGGCCTTTCGCCAACGGAAGAAAATCCAAAATAAGAATCCTAAGACCCTGTTATCGGTTGGTTTTTGGAGAGTAAGTTTTTGATTCGTCCAGTGGATACTTTCCTTGGGACACCTACGAACAAGCTCTTCGAATCGCCTCCACAGTCTGCATCGAAGCTCGATTGCCCAGCTCCTTTCTGTTGACAGAAATCCAGTCTCCCGAAATGTATTGTGTCACTCGTAAAAGGGGATCCTGGAGGAAGGATCTTTGTCAAACACAGGTTTTGAACTTCCTATGTTTTCTTGCACTTTTCGCTTCATTTAAACAGAACGCGATTAGCTTTTGTTGGGCGGAAATCATTAAAAAACCAACGGTGCGCGCACAACTTATATGGTTCAACGCTATCAAGGTAGCAATAACAACTTCATAATATTCCTGTCTAAAACTGCCAAGTTTGAATGTTCTCCCTTATTTGGCTTGGAAACGGTGTCGTCACAAAATTGTTCCAATAATTTATGGACACTATAAAAATACTAATTAGCTCCATTTCTTGCTGAAAGGGCTGCCTTGCCTTGGACAAGAGTGCGACTCTGCTGTCGGCTGTGATGCATATAACACTAAATGTTCGAAGGGAAGATGCGAATGCAAGACTGAATTCGTGGAAAACGATGGCACCTGCGGTGAGTTTCCATCAATGTCCCTCTCGTCTACTATCATTATGTTTTTATTTTCATGCGGTTGCGATCCAGTTAAGTCTTACCCTGGACTGGGAGAGAAATGCATCCCAGACGTTGCCAAGTGCGTCACGCATCATGCCCAGTGTGTCTCCGCATTACCAGAGAGCCTTTGTGCATGTGCGGAAGGATATGTCGAAAAAGGAGGCTTTTGTCGTGAGCTATCATTTTATCATGTTTTTTTTAAATATTGAATCCTTCTATTTCTGCCGTTATCATCTCCAAGATTGTTAAAAGTGAGTAATTTTAAATGGTTGTCGAGTCAATTAATCTAGTTCAGTTTAGTCAAACTAAATTAAACTGAACATTTCCAAGGAACCGTTGAGGAATTGGAACCGCTGTGAATTATTATACCTTAACTATCAGGTTCAAACGGAATTTGATTGAACATGCAATAAGCGGTGTCCGAAGAACACATGGGAACAATTACTATTATTTAAAATCCTCTTTAGTCCGCAACTGCACGGAGCTTAAGATAAAAGGCATCCAGTTCCCAGCCTTGGAGGGCGACGTGATTGTAACGCCCTGTCCCGATCATCATTACGGCCACCAGCGATGGACGTGCTCTGAAGATGGATTCGTGATGCTCGAAAACTGCACTTCATTCACTGACTGGATCGATGATCTGAGGGGATTGGTAATTTTATGCATCTCATGTGCTCCTTTTCCCCCAGAAATCATCACAGCTGTATTACGATTAATTATGTATTTTCCAAGCTGAACGATTCGAATATTCCGGACATATTGCCCAACTTGACTTTGGCGGTCGAAGGCGTAAAGGATTTGTCAGGGGAGGAGATTGAGAAGATTGTGGATTTACTCAACCGATTGTTTGAAGCCTTTAACCATGGCTTAGTCGGAGACGACATGCTTCAGCAGAATGTTAAAACTTTTCTTGCCAACTTCACATCGGTTGTCGACCAGGTGCTCGCAGTCTCCGAGGGATGGATGCAATTATTACCTGTAAGCGTGAACCAATTCCGAAAGCGTCTTTTTTCACGTTATATGCGGAACACAAGGGAAAATTATTCTGAAACGTCTCATGTGCTTCGGAGAAGTTTCTGTCTCGTGTTCGCGGAAGTACAGTACTTCACCTTAATGGACTTTCTGGGGAGAACAATCGTGATGTTCTTGAGGCCCAAGTATGCAATTTGATTACAGGTGTGGCATAAAGGGGCGGAAACTAAACGGTAATGCTTAGAAAATACCTTAGGAAAGAAGTTACACATCCATTAGGCAAAAGCATAACTATATGCCCAGAAATTTCGATTTTGAAAGGTTTTTCTTTTTTAATTTAGAGGCTAAACATTGTTTTTGCTTCTAGCCACATAATTTCATTAAAGGAACAAAATTGAAAAAGCTCATTTGTAGTACTCTTCCTACACAGGCCAATCGAACGAAGACTTTCACATCCCTCCTCAGGACAATAAGTCGCTCGTCTCTTGATTTGTCGGAGAAACTTCTCATGGGCTTTGACGAGGAACTTGAGTTTGTAGCAGCGCAATCGACATTTTTGATTGAGGTTCATGGACAAAAGAAGGGAGCTCGGTCAAATCCACTCATCTTCCCCAGCACGGAAAGCAAGACGTATTTGAAGCTTCCCGGAACATCTGAAGGTGATTCGGATGGCAACCATTACTCCTATGTTGGGGTTTTGTATGCCGTTCAGAACTTGGACCAACTGCTGCCTGGTCATCAAAACGTGTATGTTATAGGGATGTTTTCATTGTATTCCATCATCAATAGCAGGTTAAAACTTAGTAACGAGAACGTCCAACTCTCTCGTCTTCTGGGACTTAAGATTTGAAGAGTCGAAGTGAACCTTTCCCCTCGGTTGTTTGCAACGGGCGAATCCCGTTACTCTCGTTATGGAAAACTTGCATCACATTCAGGACCCTCCGTATCGTGACATTTGGAGGGACCTGCACGAAGGGGAAGAGCGTTGTAAGCATGGGGCCTCGGTGGCTACGTCAAAGACCTTGAAGTCGCTTGTCACGCAGCATAGTAAGGCTCTATACGGTAATAAAGGAGTGTCTAAGTCCTAAACTTTTACGGCTTAGTGAGGGTAATTGCAGGGGTTATTGGGACACTACAGGCTGCCGGGAGGTGTCATCTGACAGGAAACAAACTCTGTGTGAATGCAGCCATTTCACCGATTTTGGGATTCTCGTGGACTCCCATCAATATGTTGTGAGTAGGAGAAAGTAGCTCCTAAATAAACTAAAAATGCAAATAGGGCTTCGAAGATGCGAAAAAATTACCATGGCGTGGATTTGTTTCAGGGACGCAGTGTCGCACTGAACATATTTCTCATTTTCATTTCGACCCTCTCCATGATCGGACTCGTATTTTCCCTGGTCGTCTTCCATATTAATAGGTTCGTCTCCATTGAACAGTAGTAGAATATTCGATGATGGCTTTTTTCATCCTGAAAGCCTCTTCATCTTTTGTAGAAATGAAAACTCAACATTGGTGAACCCTAGTCAGCAGTTGTGCCTTTGCCTCTTGTTGGGCCAGATATGTCTATTCCTGCTCATTGACCGTTACATCTTCAATCTTTCCGAGGTGAGACTTTGGTGTCTCTGGAAATCACTTGGCTTCAGTATTTTCCCATCATCACTTATGAAAGCACATTTTAAGCTAATTCCTTTTTCCAATCATGGGCATGGTCCGTTATGTAATGACTGTCAACAGTTTTACAGATGTTTACCTATCTCAATCATTGTGAATATCTTGTCCTCTATTGAAAAAAAAAAATGCTTCGACGAAATAAGTAAAAGCGATTAATGTTCATTCGAAAATTTGGGCTGAAAGTTCAGTAAGACATGTGAGTATCCGTCCCATGCCCAATAACTAGTATATTTACGTAATTCATCGCTGCGGGTCAGCAGACTTTTTCAGTTGAGGCAAAATAGAATTAGACTCTAGAATAGGTTATTGTGATTAATACTGAACTGAACAACGAACTGGCCTCTTACTAGAAACCCAACGAACTAGGTTTTATTCAGAAGGAAAGCTCAAATCATTTTAATTTTTCACAAAGAGAGAGTATAATAATCCTCTTTGTCTCGAATATATCGCAGGTCGGTTGCGCCATCACTGGAATGTTCATGCACTTGATATTCCTCTGCGTCTTCATGTGGCTGGCCTTGGAGTGCCTCTCCATCTATCGGAAACTGGTCGGCAAGCCTAAGCGTTTCAGACTTTCCACACGAGCGCATTTTATCATCGGATATGGTGTTCCCTTTGGGATCGTCTGCATCACGGCTTCAGTGTCCTTTGGTACTCGCACGCACGGATACGGAGCCGGGGAATTGTGAGATACGACACATTATGCTCAACTATCAGGCTAAAGTCCATTTGATGACTCGGGCATTCCACAGGCATGCTGCAAAGTTTGCAAGATGATAGCAGTAGAATGAATTCGTTTTTTGGAGTCACTTGTTCAATTTGAAATGAATCTAATTTGAGCCCAACACAAAAAATTAATGTACTTTTCTTGTTTAATACAGGTTTTTCCCCCTATTTTCCCACCAGAACTTCCATTTAGTCTGTTGCATTTTCTTTTAATTTGCAAGTGATCAGTATGCTGCACCGAAACCTAAAATAAATATAAATTGTTTCATAGATGGGGTTAGTGAGTACTACATTCTCTTGCAAGATTTTTCAGGACACATTGTAAGCCCCACAGGAGGTTCTTCATTGTTATTAATAGGAGGTTCCTTATCATTAAATATCATATACGGAAGGCTCCGTGGGAAGTTACAGAAACCGTGCTATATCCCCCTCGTTTCGAAACGTCTCAAGTACCTCATCAACCTTAGTACACACTTGGTTTTTTTTTAAATTACTATTGGCGTAGCTTGAAGTACAGGGTGTCCCACATATCGCGGACTATTTTAATCGCGTATGAAATTATTCCTACTTGAGCAAACTAAACAAAATTTTCACAATATTTAGATGTCTGTTTAGCATTTATTGTGACAAAGTTTCAGCCAAAACAAATTTACTAGTTACAAGCTATGAACTTCAACATGACCCCCGTCGATTTCAAATCGTGCCTTGTATTCAAGCAGCGTTTTCTGGCGCATTTCAACGGTAGTATCTCCAAACGCAGCGGGAGTACGTTCCTTCAGTTCGGGAATGTCCCTCGGTTTGGTCGCATAGACTTTCGACTTGATAAAGCCCCACATGAAGAAGTCGCAATGCATTAAGTCAAGAGAATAGGCCGGCCAGGGCATTGTTGGTGATCCACGACCCTTCCATCGATCCGGAAATTTTTCGTTCAGCCAGGCACGAACTTCTTTACCGAAAAGAGGCAGGGGACCATCCTGCATGAAGACCTGCATCCTGCATCATCAGCCAATCCTTGTTATTCAATTTTTGGCCAGAATTTTTCTTTGGCATTAAGGATGGTGCCCGCCTCTTTTCGATAAAGAAGTTCGTGCCTGGCTGAACGAAAAGTTTCCGGATCGATGGATGGGTGGGGAATCACCAACAATGCCCTGGCCTGGCCCTACTCAATTAGCCTGACTTAACGCAGTGCGACTTCTTCATGTGGAGCTTTGTCAAGTTCTAAGTCTATGCGACTACCGGGGAACATTCCCGAACTGAAGGAAAGTATTACCGCTGCGTTTGGAGACATTACCGTTGAAATGCGCCAGAAAACGCTGCTTGAATACCAAGCACGATTGGAAAAAGTGTTTGAAATCGACGGGGGTCATGTTGAAGTTCATAACTTGTAATTGGCGAATTTTTGGGGGCAGAAACTTTGTCACAATAAATACTAAACAGACCTCTACATATTGTGAACTATCGATATGAGGTGTGGGTACCCCATGACCTGACGGAGCGCAACATCCTAGACCGCATTTCCATCTGCGATTTGCTGCTCCAACGCCACGAAAAAGATCCTTTTTTGAAAAGATTGGTCACCGGGGATGAAAGTTGGATACTTTATGACAACGTGGGACGCAAACGATCCTGGTCCAGCAGAGACAAAGGTCCTATTCCTGTCGCTAAAGCCGGGCTCCACCCGAAGAAAGTTTTGCTGTCTATTTGGTGGGATTGGAAGGGTGTTCTCTACTACGAGCTGCTTCCACCAAACCAGACCATCAACTCTGAAAAATACTGCTCACAACTCGACGAATTGAAGTCAGCAATAGCCAGGAAACGCCCAGAATTAGCAAACAGACGAGGTGTTGTCTTCCACCATGACAACGCCAGGCCACACGTATCTTTGGCTGTTAGAAACAAACTCCTTGCGTTCGATTGGAACGTTCTGCCCCACCCTCCCTGCTCTCCGGACATTCCTCGGTCCGACTACTTTTTGCTTCTTTCCCTCAAAAACTCCCTTCGCCAAAAAATTTGACTCTCTGAATAACATTGAAAAATCACCTCGATACGTATTTTGCTAGCAAATCACAAACGTTTTGGAAAGAAGGCATTATGAGACTTCCGGAGAGATGGAAGAAGGTTGTTGAACAGAGTGGCACATATATACTTCAATAAAATTTCGCCGTTTTCGAAATTTCGCATGGTTCATTTTTTGTAAAAAACGAAATAAACTTTTGGGACAACCTAATAGCAAGAATTTCATACGCGATTAAAATCGTGCGTGATAAGTGGAACACCCTGTATATTTAAATACTTTAAAAATAATTGCGAAGCCGGAACACCTTTTTAATGACAACTTCACACGGAACCTCCTGATAGCCAATTTTGTGTTTCTCAAGGTAAATATGACGGTAAATGGGTAAATGTGAGTGAAGAGGATTTGTATCTGAGTGAGAATCTCATGGATATTGATTCAGAAAATAAATTTCATTTCGTAAAGATTTTATTTAAACCTCTCATGTCTAAACGCCCAGGAACCACTCACCTGCAATTGAAAGAAAAAAAGCAGAATCAGTGGCATTTCTGGGAGGAATCTGGCAAAAATCAGCAAAAGAGGAAATATAATCATCTTCCTTTTTATGGCTCCACGTTGGTTCTGTCCAAATGTAACATGCAGTTGGAAAAGAAGTCCACTCTTCCTACCATTATTCTAAAAAGTTGTCGCTTTGCAGGAAGGTAGCATTATTTGGCAAAATGCTTCTTGTCCACCAAGTAAATGTAGACTCTTTGAAAAGTTCGGGTTGCAGGTTCCAAGAAAAACTGTCTCGCGTGTTGTTCTTCGACAATTTCCTTTCTTTGAGAAAATGTACAAGAATATTTCGAAAACTACGCATGTGTTTTCAAATTGTCTGCTTTCGTATTTCAATATCGTTGAAAACAATACTAGGCATTGTTGTTTTGGTATTTGAAAAACAAATCCTATACGTTTGAATATTACAGCTTTTCCCTATTGCTAGAGCCCTATTTCATATATTGATGGACATTTTTCAAAAACTTAACGTACGATCCGCAAAACGCTGCGCTCTTTTCTCACATCCATTCGTCCGACAGTGAAAAGTGCGTCCCTTTATCAAAATGAAAGTACGCTCTTCAATATTGAAACGTACGGGATAAGGAATGTCTATAAACAGTCAAGAAGAGACCGTGAAAATAATTATTCTGAAAATTAGGAGGCCGGAATAAAAGCAGAAAGAGTCTCTTCAGCTGGTTCCTCCTATTTTCTAAACTCAAATTGGCATCATGCGATAAATGCATAGTTTGGAACCTTGAGTATTCTGTCTTTTCATAGATTTCTCGCTTATGTATCATACAGAAAGAAAATAAAAAGACGATAATGTGTGACTGAGGGGAAAACTCCGACTCTACTGAACCATGAATATGTACACGTGTATGTCACTGCTTCTAGTATGGAAATGAAAAGAAATCCACTATAAGGAATTGTAAGCTCCAATAGACCCAATTTATAATGATAGGTAAAACTTCTCAGGTTTCACATCGAATAAACGTTTTTTTCGTAGGGTCACGAGTACTTCTGGAGTCCAGACATGGGTTTCTCTCTTTCTTTTCGAGCTTAATATTTCAAGAATTTTCATGATCCGCTTCAATTTCACCATTGAGACTCCATGTTAGACGTACGGGATCGAGAAAACTATGTGAGCTTCTCGCAACTATAGGCCAGGCTAGGGTAATGCACAATGACCTCATTTGCGTATCTGCGATTTCTCGATAAATGATAACTTTCAAAACTGAACGTATCCATGCCAAAACCATACGTACTGTCGTCAATATTCGATTTTCGCTCCCCCAAAGTCGAAACAGAACGTCCTACGATCAATTTCTAACGTACCTGGAGTCAAAACCTAAGGCACCTTCGGCAAAACTCTCAGGACGATCCGTCACTGTGAACGGGAAGGCGACGAGACTCGCGGATCGATGCCCGCCCTGTCAGCCGTATCTGGTGAAATCGACCAGAACCTCCCCAATGTCAAACAATGGAGCGTACCTTACATTTTGAGGCAAGGACGTTAGGTTTTGACGTGAGTGCCTTAAATTCGTTCTAAAGGATACCAGCAATGTGTTCTATTTGAAAATATGTTCCGGTGAAGGACGTTTGGCACGTACAAGGTATGCCGTATGGTAATTTTAAATATAATAGATGGCGCTATATCTGGCCGATTATGTGCTCGTGCCAATACACTGTCGTCGTTTCTCTGTGAAATTTGTTGTTCATAAAATATTTTTACAGTTTTTCAGATCATACAATGAGGACTTCTCCTCTTGTCCTAAACTTTTACTCTGACAAGGTATACAATCTAGGCTCGGTTGTTGAGTGGATGTGTATACGGCGGGTGCTTCAACAGTGATCAACCAGGACCAAACCAGCATAGTTTTATTCCCGTAAAAATAATCAAACCGCCCATTGAGATTATTTCGCGTGAGATATATGAACGAGGTGCTGTTTGAAAGCACACAAACTCCTCCTCCCCCCCCCTCTCATTCTTTCCCTCTCGCCTTCGTTGAACGGAAAATCGCACATTTTTGCTCCACAACAGTTCACCGTTTCTGACAGTCGAGCCCATTACTATTTTCCCACAACCTAATAAGGCCAGACTGTTATTTTGTCACTTGACTCGTGCCATCATTCAAAAGGGTGCGGAGCGTTGTATCCGGTCGAAAACCCCTTAACAAGCCAATAGAGCGAGCATGACCTGGAAAGATTTGGAGATCATAACATGAGATTTTCGCAATGAACACTCATATCTATGAATAAAAATGGGTCCCAAGGTCATAACAATTCTGTAACTTATTATAAACAAAAACGACCAAGAAATGGCCTTCTCTTTTCTCTCTTTTCAACCCTTTTTAGCTGTATATATTGTTACAAAAGTTAATCTTAAGTAAATATTCAGGATCAGGTATTTTGGATTTTTCTGAATAGCAGTCGGCATTATTGCTTGCCAACTACATTGCCGTATCGACGTGACAAACTATTTCAGCATTTCAACGTTTGAGAAGGAGCATTCGGCTCTGACGACTATGGACGATGAGAAAACCTCTGATATTGGTTGGAAGGATAGAGATTGCCGCCAGAAGCCATGCATCCATCGTCCACACTCGTCGAATCGGTCTTCTTATCCTTTTCCGTGCGTTAGGTTTCGAAAAAAGGTAGGTAAATATATTAAAATCGCGCTTCGTGTTTCGCTTTTCGTACGTTAGCAACGAAATCGGATGTTAAGTTTTGTGAAAAGTTTGCGGAGTTTTGGGATTTGTTCAAATAGTTTTGAAAACGGAAGTATAGTTTCGAGAAACGGACGTTAGCAATTGGGAAAAATTGCAATTATAGAATGCTCTTAAACAACGACACTACTAGTATAAGGATGGGCCTCATGGTGGGCAATTCGTGACAGCATTGTTGCTGCCGTCATTATAGAGATTTGAATTGTTTCCACCTTTCCATATGTCCACCTCAACAGGTTCCGATTTTATTTTTGCCAGCTGCTGGTTGTCATCGCCTCACTATATCTGGACATTTGCCGGCCCCGTTTTGGTCACTCTTCTGTCAAATGCCATCTTCTTGTTTTTGGCGATCCACATCATCAGACGGCCTGTGAAAGCCGGTCGTTTGGAAGAAAAACCCGACTCGTAAAGCATTTATTTCGCACGAGTTATTTCTACCTTCAACACGTGACGACATGAAATAATATGTTCTTGAACTGTTTCAGGAACCCGGTGAAAGCAGCGGTGTCCATGTCCAGCCTATTAGGGATTGGTTGCATATTTGGTTTCCTCTACATGCAGGTTTCGCCACTCGTCCTCCCCTTTTTCACTATCGCCAATGCCTTGCAGGTAATTTCAGTGAGGGAAGCAAATCCTAAGTTATATAGACTCTATGGATGACCTATTTCACTCATGAAATAAATGGTACTTGAGAGTGAAAGGCTCGTTATTCATGCCTGCACTTCTAAACCTTCTTTGCTTTCTTTTTTCTTCGTAAACATTTGTTTTTCTCTTGAATTTTTTTATCGTTCAGGAACCTAATATGAGAATGAATTCCTTCAATCCGATGGACTTATAAAGTGATTGAGCATTTGTAGTTTCACATACAAACTACGAACATGATGTGCGGGGAACGAAATCAGAGTTCGCATTCATGCCTTTGTGTTCTCATATACTAAATATATCCTCGCCCTCGAAGAAATAAGTTAATAGTTTTGTTGATTCCCTCAGGGAATCTCAGCGCCTGTTTGGTTAGTGATGTATTTGCGCAGTAATCCTGTACAACCAACCGTCTCATGAATCATGTAGTTGCTCTTAAGGGGAAACTAAGGTTTATACTGATGATATCTCGATGTGGCGAGAAAATAACGCTTGCCCTCCCATCATTGTCACAGGGGATACTTGCCTTCGTGTTCCACTGCTTTCTGAATCCACGGCTGAAGAAGGCAGTCCGGGCCAAGCTAGCTCGAAAAGGATGGGGCCCCCGAATCTCCGAGAAAAAGGTAAAAATATATTTCATTGCATGTAACGCGGATTCCATCATGACGTCTTCAACTCAACTCGAGCTTTGTCCAATATTAGCGGGACAAAGATGCTTGTGAATCCCGAACCAGCATGTTGCAACCCGACGGCACACTGGTCAATGCCCCACTTGAAACTGAGGATTTGCGTGTACTCTGCAGTTTGACCGATGATAAGGTGAGTCTATACACCTCAAACGAATTTTTTTTGTATCGTTATAACAGGTTCTAAAGTGGAATAAATATTTTCCACAGGGTTACTACTGAAACATCTCAGGTCTCCAGTCCATAAACACCTGTTTACATGTTTACAGACATTTTGTTGGAATTAGTGACAATAAATGGCTTTTGACATACCAGCATCTGCTTATATTCCAGCATGTTTTGACTGTCGAAAACGAACATACTTATTTTCACTCCATCACTTCGTAATTACAAGTTGTCGATCATGTCCATGACTTGGTTCTAATCCATTCCGACTCAATCCTATGACCCATCCATGAGATGATTCATCCAACTCGGAACGATAAAAATTATTTGCGGAGATATGTAGGGGTTTCCCGCGGACTCGCTGTTTCGGCAGCGTCGGAAATTCCGACGCTGAATGACGCAAAGAAGCGTTCTCATCCCTCACAAAGCATGCGAATGAGGAAATTTTCATCTGCGCCCATAGTCGATAATAGAGCGATTACTGGGAATGGTGTGTCGCTGGGGTTAATGGCGGAGAAGCATGGAAGTGCCATTAAAATTCAAAGAACATGAGTATTTGTTGTCACCATCGAAAGAGGATTGCTGTTCCATACCGATGCCAGGGTAAACTATGCGGAAACAGGAAATTACGATCCCAATTCTATCCGTTATGAAAGAGAGCCAAGTCGCAGCATGTCCTTATACGTGTACACTCAGAGAAATCGGTAAATCGAGATGATATGCATCCCTCAATTTTCGCATTTCGATTTATTTTTCCCAAGAGAAAAAATCATTGAATGGATTTTCGATTGATATCTCTTGCTCCCGACCGTGCCGAGTCGCCTGAAAGGCGTTCGCAAAACCAAAATGCGTCTATAGCCGAGTCGAGAGGGTGGTTTGAGTGGCCTTGCATCGTCTAGACGCATGTTAACCTCTGTATTCCACTTCATCGTGCCGAGGAAGCTCCCCCCCCCTTCCCCCCATGAACCCTCGGGGCAATGCATTGACAGTCGAAGGATTCACACGCAACCGCCTAAGTGCTTGGCCTCCTCGCCCCATCACCTTCCCTCCGACCCATGCGAGTAGTTCGTGCGTCTCGAAGGATTCCCATGTAACCGCTTACTTCATTCTTCGAGTCCAGTTTCATACGGTGTTTGTATTTCGTTTGGTGCGTTGGTGTATCGCCAAGTATCATACCGTACTGGCATCATGCCAGTACGGTAAGATCCGACTGTTAACTATATACAGTTAACAGTCCTGTAAGTTTACATGTATTCCTATGGGAGAAAAAGAGTTCCTTCGCTGAAAGGCACCGTTATCTCTCCTAAATTACGTTTGTCTGATGTTAAAGAACACCAGTATTTGAAGCCTATAATCTTGAATCAATTGGTGCACCCGCAAATATTTCCGGAAAGCCTCTCCTGCCCTCGAGATCGTAGACTCGTCCTGCCCTGCCCCCTGACCCATCAGAAAAAAATTTAGGCACTGTGTACGAATTCAATCCTATTGAAAACTGCGTATTTCCTGTACCCTTTGAAGGTCCGGCCTAGCCCTTCATCACCGTGGATGCCTAATATTATATTTCAAATGCATCAGTGTTTCATGTTTTCATTATATTGTTATAATGATATGCGACTGAAGCAGTGACAGCTGCTTCTTTGAAGAAAATGAAAATGCCCCATCGGTGGTTGGCGATAACTGGACATCATGTGGAATGAACATGTGCTCTACGTGCTGGCGGATGAAAAGTAGCCCCTGGCAGATCTTCCGCGGGATATTAAGAACAACTCCAGAGAAGCACGTGCTACACATTCGCTACCGCTACCGCTATCGCTATCGCTACCGCTACACATTCGCTGAGATGGCTCGAGAAAGTGAGAGGAGCAAATCGTAGGGCTTTCAGGCAACGATTGTGACTCTCGCGAAAAAGTCGTCCTCCATGTGATGCGTTTTTATCGCATCCAAAAGTCGATGCGATAACCGTATTCAAATTCGATGCGATAAAGACGCATCACATGCAGGACAGATTTTTTCGCGAGAAAAATGCATCGAACTGAGGCACTGAGTTTTCTGTGTGTAGCGTCAAACCGATCCTCAATATGGTGATGACACCAGAAGCTTAAAGAAAGTTATTATTTACGTTTTAGTAGATTTTGTTTCGCGTTGACGGGTTGAAGAAGGGAAAGGAAAGCAGGTTCTAACGTTGCATTATGTCGTGACAGGGGATGTCGACGACATGGAATGGACGGATTCTGCAGTCTCCTATGAGCATGAAATAGATAAGGACGAAGCTGCAAGTATGGATGAGTCAATAGCAGTAAAAGTGGTCGAATTCGTCTCATCTCTCCCAATAAAAAGTAGGTACTGTAAAGTGAATGGAAAAGAAGTTGCAGCGGATAAGAGTGATAAGGTGCGTTCACTCGCGCCTCATTCCTTAGATAAGGTTTATAGTACGCGAGTAACTCCAACTAGTCAGAGTTATATTCGTTTGTCTTCGAGTGCAGACCAAAACGATTTTGCAGAGGAGGCATATACAAAAAGGCGTTTTGTCTGCAGCCAATGCAAAGAAATTGAGGATTTTAGATGAGACCGCCTCTGGCACACCCTGTGTGCCGCCCAACTTGAGATGATGAAGGTCGTCCTGTGTGCTGTTAGTGCCGCATTCACGATCTTCCCGCTCTTCTTCGCATGTAAGTGTGAATGCAATCAGCAGAGCGGTTTTGGATCAATGATATTCCGGCTTCAGCCGAATCCTTTTACACGCATCAAAATTGTATGTTCCATTTATGGGAAGATCTTTGAAAACTGTCCATAGCGAATGATCCGTCGTGATCTGACCTGAGAAAAGTGTTTCCTCGTCGTTCCACAACAGGATGGGTACCTTCCATGACAGATTTAAAGACTGTGGGAGATCCTCCAATTTCAAGGAATCCATGGAAGAGTAGGCAGACTGTCTAAATTTCCCCATTCCCGTGTGAAGTTACCGGAAATAGAATACCAGGTCTCTTGTTTCGTCGAGTTTTGTTGTTACAATTAAGTTTTATGAATTTAAAGTAATGGATCAGGTGATTTCTCGGCTGAGAGATAAAAATTTAATGTTGAGTAACCGTGGATTTTCACCTCTCAGCCTTTTACTTTTGACTCAGCCTTTTTACTTTCACAAAGAGTCACATAATTGCCTGATCGCAGATCCTTGCGCCTAGCCTATGGCCAAGAAAGGGCATAACATAGTAGGCCTCGCGCGTTACAAGAAGGTAGCAGAGGCTTAGGTCAGTATGACCGGGTCAAGAAGCACCCTACTGGTATGTTCAGTCTAATTTGGGACACTTCATGTGCAGCGGTGTCTTCAGTGATCCGTTGGTACTGTAAATCGAACTTACTTGGTTAATTACGATAGCTCTCTTAGTTGCGTATGTCTTTGTTCACGCGGCAATTGATGAATTTATCAACTATTAAGGTCTCAACAATCGTGATTTGATGAAGAGGATGTGTGGAAAATCTGGCAACATGTCTTTGCTACAAGAGGAGCTGCTCAAAAGAAATGCCTCTACTTTTTTGCATGAAGTAAAATAAAGAAACATTTTAAAAATAAAAATGGAGGTACTTCAAACCTTCAACTTTCAATGAACAAGTCCTCTACATTGTACTGTACCTCTGCTCCCACATGTATACATGGTCTCCTTTACTACCTGCAAATTTATGTCACCAGTGAACTATGTCACTGAAAGAAAATTTGCTGGTCAAATAAAAGCCATCAATGAACACTTTGTTACCTAGCCTCATCATTTCGATAACGAATGTTTCATAGAAAGCCTTCATCGGTCCGATGAAATGTAAGTCACACTGAGTCAAAATGGATTGTAAGGTGGATCGGGCATCGGCGGGAGTTCCATGGGACGTCATGAAGTCTTTAATATTAGGAGTACTATAGTAGGAGAAAAAACATGGGTACATTATATATATATATGAACTGGATTAATATATTTATGTTAAAAATACGTATTCACTTATGAACTCTGTAGAAGTAAGCCATTTCGGATCCATTTCAATTCCTCACCCTCGTCCGACAAGCCATCGTCATTGCTGGCTTCTCTTTCATATTTTGTTCTAAATATTGAATAATTTGAACTATTAAGGATGGGATCGGCACGAGATTTTATAATTCCTAGAACCGTTTTCCCATGATCTTTCCTTAATAGTTACTCGTCGGAGTGATCATATGGATCATGGCATTGATTATCTGCCAAAACAAAGTCCTCAGATCCTGGTAAATGCAGGCGTTAACCAATTTCAGCTCGTGTAGGTCGCTTGATTCAACGAAAAATGTAAGCTTTTACTCAATCAATCAATTAACTTACCTTGATTCGGTCTGTTAATGCCCTTTTAGAATGAAACGCGAATTTGGGGAAATAATTAAAACGGAGGTGTTCTAATAAGGGAGTGATGAGAACCCCTTCACATGAAAGAGAAGTCGTTTTTCGCACCTCGCACAATGAAGCTAACTGCTTCTGAACTTCTTCGTACGGATTTTTGGTAGCGCAGTCGTCATCTTAGTTCATGGTCCAGGTTTTCGAGCGATTGATACCACGAAACTGTGGTGGTTTTGTCGAGAGAGAGACGAAAGAGCATTTTTTTCCGGCGTCATGACATATTTCTTATGTGTTTTTTTTTGCCGCCTCCAAATTTTGTCAAGAAATGTGCCACTTTCCTGGGAAGTCTTTCGTCCCTTTTGCTAGGATGTCACAGTATACCCGAAAGCATGCAGGAGAACGGGGACGATACAGCAATCCACAAAGACAGAGACTGGCCCTTTGGTGATGTGAATGGATCTCAAGAAATTGAGTGCAAAGAAGGAGCGTCAACAAATTTTTGGTAGGGGCTTGAGACTGTTAGTGGAAGTTTAGCAAATCATCGAAGATAATGCCTAGTTGTTTGAGTGACTTCACTCTTGTGATGATACTGCAATTGATGGTGACATTCTTGAAAACTAGGCCTAAGAGAGATTGTTTTATAATGCCTCCGTTGTAAACGACAATCTCTGAGGGATTTATCTGAGATCATGACATCTGGGATATCACTCGCATCTAGAGATGTAAAATAACCGTTAAGGTCGAGGCCATTACTTCCCGGTATTTTACAAGTAATTTACCGGTACTTATGGGTATTTTACCGATGTATTACCACTTTGTTGCCGATACTCCAAAAGTGCCATCTTAAACTTTTTTTTTGCAATTCTCAATATCCTCTTTTGGAAGCCATATAAAGCTAAAGCAACGTCCCACTTGTGAAATATTGAGAGAGACAAGCTTTGGCAGAGTAATAGGGATGTGGATACCGAGATAGCTAGTGGATTTTTTTGTTTTTGACATTCTAAGCGCCAAAACAAGCCAAATCTGGAAAATGCATAAAAAGTATTGGTTGTATATGCTGACCGGTTCCTGCCCTTCTCGACTTTCCGGTCTTCATAAATATTTCCGTCACTAATCATGCACACTTCCAAATAGCTCGAAAAAAAAAGTAAAAAACGGAAAATATAGTTCTGGTGGGGGAAGGACTCGTTTAATTAGGTTCAGGATTGATTTGCGCGTATATGCGTGCAACATACGAAGCTGCCTGGAAAAGAGTAGCTCACCAGAGATGAGCAAGCCAACCAAAATCGTTCTGACTCCAGTCTGACGGGTCAGGGCTATTTCGTGCAAATACCGTCCTAGTCGAAATAAAGCGGGACACTCATTCATTTCTGAGACATTTAAGTATTTTCTTTTCATAGGGTTGGATTGAAAAATAATTTTTATTTTTATTTTCCCAAGTGTTCTATCCAAGACAAAAGACTTTGCAAGATAGGTATTCCCATTAAGAGAGGGGTCAGTATTGACAAATGAACGTGTGCTTGATACTGCGTTCCAGGTGGCAAGAAAAAAATATCGGTCGTCACTTAGATTCACACTCATGCTTTCAGTCGTCCTAGACCGTGAATGATTTTAAAAGAAATACTAAAGTGACGCTGCTAGATGATGTACGTTTTCTAAAATCGACATAATAAAGACGAAATAGGACGAAAGCGCGATACTTTACCTTCGGTGTCATAGCCGCATATAGCAACATATTTATTGCGGATTTGAACAGGATAAACACATTCAATGCGTATCCCAGTCAATAATTCCAGCTGGTGGTTACAGCCTGGATATCTTAGGTGGTTCCATTTGTAAATTTGGACCTTTTCCATAGTTCCCAGATGGAAACCTAACTGGTTTCCAGCTGGAAACTTTAGTGTCTTTGATCCAGGCTGGAATTGGAGATGATTTTAGCTGGAAGACCGCATGATCCAGCTTGAATATAAGCTAAGTCATCACTCAAGTGTACCAAAATTGGTATATCAGACATCCTCAATTATCTAGGTCTTCAGAGTTCAGATCTAGGTCTTCAAAGCTCCTAAATAAGATTTAAAATACAGTGATTTCTGCAATGTAGCGTCAAAGCAATTGCTTACTTCTTCAGATGTTCACAAACAAGAGTCCCTCCTTTTTTATTCTCTTTCAGTAACACAGGAAAGTTTCTGCACCCATTCCAGCAAATCCCAGCTTCTCAGCTGGTGAAGAATACCAGCTAAGTCCAGCTGTTATCAGCTAGTTCCACCTTATTCCAGTCAAAACACAAACTGGATCCAGCCGGAATTTTTGACTGGGATTGACCAGGGGTTAGAAAATCCCTGTACAGATTTCTATGTAATTTCTCAGCATAACATGGAAGACATGCAGAAATGCGGCAAAGGCCTTGATACCTTTGCGATTATGTTATCGTCATTGATTCTGGCCTTGGATAACTCTCCGACAAAAAGCTAATAAAGCAGGATGGTATGCATTTTTCTAGCGGAAAAAAGGCTGAAAATGTGAAAAAGTGATTAACTGGTAATTTACCGGTAATATTACCGATAATCACCACTGCGGTATTTACTGGTGAACTGGTAGCCTCACGGTAATGTTACCACCACTCACATCTCTACTCGCATCAGACAGAGGGGGGGGCTATTTGCTCCAGAACTTGAGTCCGATTAATGGAATTTAAGGCTGATGATTAGTCGATCAGGAGACATCTAGCAATTTCTTGATCCTTAGCTGATGTGACGACGAGAGGGAAAGTAACAAGGCCGTCGCCAGTGGATCTGTTTCTTTTGTAAGCGAACGGACTTGGAAACAGTTGTTTCTTAGCTGGAATTTTCCAGCTGGAATGCAGCTGGTTTTGATAGCTGCTTACAGCTGGAAATTTTCCAGTTAAAATTTTATAAAGAGGACCCTACACCAAAAATGTAGCTACATTTACAGTTAAAAATCAGCTGTTCTTGTTGATGGACATCTGAAAAAAGTCAACAAAAAGATTCTGCTTTATCTAATGATATAGCAATTAGGAACAAATGTGGGGATTAGTACTTTCCAGCTGTTACCCAGTTGGAATGGGTCTGAATTTACAGCTGGAGTCCAGCTGGAAATTATAGCTGTTTCCAGCCGGAATTTGAAACTGGGTATTCGCTAAAAAAAAATGCAGGTTATCAATCGACCGAAGGCAGAACTGATGCTGGAACCGTTAAGAAAAATGTAGCCGAAGAAGGACTTCTTTGATTGTCAAATCCATTAATTGGAACTACATTTGTTCTTTAAGAAAGAAACTTTGTTTCGTTCCCTCGTGTCTCGCGTTTTTTGGTCTTCCACGATTCTTATCATATTTGCATACTTGACTCATGTCGAACGTTGGTTATATTTTGTTCGCATGTTGGCAGATGTAGCAAGCTCTGTCTCGACATCCCTTTTAGGCAGGTATGTTCCATCGTGAATTCTAATCAAATTTTGGCCACGGAATCTGGTTAATACTGTTCTTATTGGATGAACCGAGCCAAAAAGAAGCATATGTCCTCGGATAGAAAGCCGCTAGAAAACAGTAAACCTCTAATCAAGGTTTTCTTTCCGTATCCTTCAGCTTCTTAAAAGCCACATGGCAGTAAAAAAAAAAGGCGATACCATGACGGATCCTATTATTAATACAAGCACTACCATGCTCAGAGGGGCAAGGAGTCATCGCATTTTCAAAGACAAGTTTGCAATTGTAGCGCATGTTGAAGCTGGGGTCATATGCAAACAGGTTATCAAGTAAATAAAAGCCGAGGAGATTACGGTAATATGTTCAAGAATAAATATAATTGTAAAGAAGTGCAAAGAGAGAGAGAATCTAGTAAGAAGTCCTAGCAGTTGCCACTAATTTCTGAAGACGATTGCTGATGAAATACTTCTCAATGAAAAATAATCACGCTTTAACGCACTTGGGAACTGCTGCGAAGGCCCAGGCCATGGCCAAATGTCTTCTTTACTGCTGATTGTTTTCGGAATTTGTCGCATTTGCTCTGCGTACGCGGGAACGTTCGGCTTCTTGAGGTGGATCAAGATCAGTATGACTCTCATGCGCTAATCGCTTGTGATCATCGGTGCGAGTCAATTTTCTAGCTGTTTTTCTATCGAAGTATTTTTGGCATGATAAGGTAATTATTTTCTTCAGCTTCAAAAAAAAAACTTAGGAAAAGTCAGCGAAAATATGAAATGAAATGTGTGCTAATGCCGATATAAGAGGCCAGCGGGCTATGAGAACGACGAACACTTCTTAGTACAACTGAGAATAAATATAAGCTTCGATGCGAAGTCAAGCGTAGAAAACTGGTGCCATACGGTAGTCGCGAAGCAGGTATCTAGACTGTACAGAGACGGCTCTAGGAGCAAATGTCCACACTTTTGCACTAAAATAACGAATTCCAGCAGAGGATATTGTTACGGAGGGGAGGTGGGAGACGGACGATGGAAGGCATGAGAGGACGAAAGAAGCCAAGGAACGGCCGGGAATTGAACCCGGGCCTCCTGATTGCCGATCAGGTGTGCTACCACTACACCACCGAACCTCGGACATTCAGTCGAGTCTCCCGATGCCATCCTCATCCGTCACAATATCAAGGATTTTCGAACGACACAGGAATTTGGGTCTGAAAGTAATATGGAAGGTCATTCGGGTCAGGTCGAAGGTCAACTTAGAAATACGTTTATGTATATATAGCATGCGTTTTTACATCTTCAAAACTTTAGAAAACGAATGAGCTATCGTTGATGAAAATCGATCGAGAAACGTGAGAAGAGATCACCGGACAAAACCGGTCATACAGACATATGCAGTTCGTTATGAGCGCACTAGGTGCAGTCATAAAGTAATGTCTGTTTTGTTATAAAAAAAAAAGGTATTAACTTAAATGTACACTTCAAATTTATTCTACTTTTCAACATAATCTCCCCCTTTGTCCAAACATGCCTGTCACTGCTCCACCCACTTTTGAAAGCACTGGGTGAACTGTTCCTTGCGGGTATTTCGAAACCAGTAGCAAACAGCTCAACCGAGTGCCGATCTCGAAGGAAAAGAAGTCCCCCGCAAGTGATTTTTTAAGTTCCAAAATAGCCAAAAGTCGCTTGGGGCCAGGTCTGGGGAGTAGGGAGGGTGGCAAAACGTTTCAAGTACAACGCGTGCTCGGTGAGGTGGAGCGTTGTCGTGGTGCAGGATGATTTTTCCCACCAGATTCTGTCTTTTTCCTGCGATCGCCGGCAACAGGCCATCGCTCAAAATGGTAAGATACCTAGTTCGATGCGTACATGGGCTGTCCCCCACATAGCGTTAACAGCCTCAGGTTACTCTGCAGTTAACCCAGCTCCGCATTGCCTCCGCTCAGCTCTCCTCCGAGTATCGATATCCTATTATTGCTCACTGGACAGTGCAGACCTACGCCGACTCGCCGCTTATGGTCCACGTGCGCGTCACATCACAACCAAATCACAAAACTGGATACCCATCTCGTTTAGCCTATGTCCTGGAAAAGTAATGACTCGTATGTCAACCAGCAGTGTTAACAAACCATGAAACGCGCCTAACCTATGGTCAGAAAGGCGAAGGGTAGCTGGCATCTTGGGTACACGAATCACAAATCGCGCCGAACATATGACCTGGAAAGGGAAAACTTTGTAGGTCAATCGGTTCCACAAACCACGAAGAGCCAAAGCGTATTCCAATATGGTATGGGTAGATGGATGGATATCATCTGTGCAACCTCGAGTGCGAAATAAGTGATTTGCCATTGTCTTTTCTCATGCATACCTAGGACTAACACTGAGGTACGTGGCAGGGTAGAATTTAGAAATATATGCATTTCGATTATCGCAGAAAATTGCTCGTAAATTAAATTTAAGTCCGTTAACTAGGAACTGGAAAGAGCCTTGTATGAAACCTTCATGTATACTGTATGTTGTATGTGTAAATGGCAATAAAGAAATTCCTTTTGATACCTACGCATTTTTCATCTCGCATTTTCGATACCAATATTGACATGTAACATGGGTCGTTAATCTGCTACGAAAAGAAAGGAGAAAACAAGACCTCTACTAACTGTTGAACACATTTTTGGAAAATATAGTTTAACCTGGTGAGAAATTTGTGCATAAATAAGCGCCGTGCTTTTCCTCCGTCATTGCTATGTGGAGTGGGGTTCAAATGTACATTTAGCTGAATGACAATAGATATAAAGGGAAATAACCCAGTTTGCATAATATTCATTCAATTTTTAGATGTGTATGACGATGTTGATGTTTATACTCCAATGCACAGTTAAATACTATGAGATGGGGAAAATATCAACTTCGGGAGGAAAATTGTCCGGCATTACATCAACATATGTCGAGCGAGATATATTTAAGTCAATGCATTAGGAAAGAATACCATGCAATTTTCTCGGAGCTTCGCGCACGTTAAAAATTCCCCCCAAGAAACAAACCGGTTAAGGGTTATAGGAACACTATCGTTGTTCCCTGATATACTGTACGTATGATTCTGTTGTCGGTCAGTTTACTTGTTTCATGAAAAATATTCTTGCTTTGCATTTAGCGTGGCATTAATTGATTTCGTCTAAGATATCTGACAGTGAAATGGAATTGAAATGGAATATGGGGTAATGAAAGCGTATTCTAACCCTCTTTACCTCGAACATGAGCTGACCCTTTGCAGTGTTGGACAGTGTAGGGCTGCACGAGTCCTGCAACCCAGCTTTGCAGAATTGTTTTCCAGAACACGCTATTTGCTCAGGAGAACCAGGTTCTGAAATATGCGTTTGTGTCATATGAGTAAAAGTAAGTAATCGAAAATAACCTTAATAGAGCTTTGTGGCTCTCGCGGGACATTATTTTGTTCGCGGCCCTGCATGGGTTCTGCCCATGTCAGGGTTGGGCCCGCATAGCCCTCCATTTCTGGGGGTGTGACCTCCCCCTTCCGGCCACGCCGTCTTTTCGTCTTCCGTCTCGTGTCGTCCGTGGTGTGAGTCCGTCTCTGGCAGTCTTGCTTGTCCGTGGTGGGAGTTTGTCCCAGTCAGTCCTTCTCGTCAGCCGTGCCTGCGATCTCGTCTCTGGGTTCTCCTCTGCAGTCTACGTCCGGCTCTTCCCGTTGTGTGGAACTTTGCTACACTTTCACTACGCAAGACCTCCTCAACTCCTCCATCTGTGATATTTGTTTTCTTACTGAATTTAACTGTAATTAAATACTTGTTGTCCTTGTTGTTTGAACACCGTTTTATTATTTGTCATCAGTCGTCTCCTTAGAAGGCTTGTCCTGTCTGTGGAGTGAGGCCAGGACCCTTTCCTTTTGCCTCCGATTAACCGCTTGTGCTAAATTATCTTTCTCTTGTTTTCGGCCTAAAGTTAACGTTAAAAGTCCGCTTTTAAGGCCCTCCACTCGACATTTGCGTGGAGGGATATGTTGTAGATGGAGACGTCTGTTGTGGGTGGAGTTTGCCTCATCGAATTTCCTGCCGGTAACTCTCCGATATATCAGCACTCTTCCCAAACTCAGAATATGTCGCGAAAGAGACCGCCTCTGCATCAATAGGATCAATGTTAACGTATCCTTCAATGTACTTCTTTCTCTGAAACGTTCTTGATTTGTTCGTTGATCGTTCTTGAAACAATCAACGAAAACGTCTGTAACCTGAATCTTAACTAAGAATTTGAGCTGCCAGGTTTAATTTGCATCATACTTCACCTTCATATTTAAAAATATAATGCTGATAAAATGCTATATTTAAACACTATTATAAGGGATTCGAAAGGAAGCTAGGCAGAAATCGACATGCACGCTGAGGAATTGCCAATTGTGAATCGCGCCCTGACATGGCCCGATCAAGCAAGAGTGAAGTAGATTCCTTGTACTGTCATAAACCTTATCAGAAATGAATTTTTTGCACATTCATTACCGCTTCAATGCATGATACTTCACTGAGATACGAGTAGAAGCAAGGAGATTGAAGAAATATATGACATTGGCCTGAAAATTACCATGTTCGTGCAGTAGAACATTTCGAACGCACAGTATTGACGCAGTGTGCAAGAGAGAAAATGCTTTACTCTATGCATTTTGGTTATTTTCAGGGAAGGAAAATACATCGTGTAATGTACTGCACTGATGCAGTCATCATTCAATGAAATAGTGTGAAAACCATGTTCCAAAGCCTTTTTCTGTCTTCTATAACCCCCTCCCTCTCCCTGCAATCTGCTGCCCACCAGAATTCCTCTGGCGAGATCCTTGTTAATTATTTGGGATGTTTGATGACAGAGGCTGGAGGGGATGGCGACGACTGCATCAATGTGGATGACTGTGTGAGCAATGCTTGAGTGCGTCGATGGATTTTGCAGATGCAAACAAGGATATTTGAGCGAAGAAAACGGATCGTGCAGTGAGTTTCCCATGTTGACATGTATTTCCTCTCTTAAAGGGTTGCCCAACCTCGTAGAGGGTTGCAATCCAAACGTTGGTTGCTATACAGAAAATGCTAACTGCACAGGTGCACAGGAATGTGCTTGCAAACTTGGCCTCGAGAAAATCGAGAACTTCTGCAGTGAGTTTCCACCGTTTCCCTTACTCTATTGCAGTTTCCCTGTTTTTATTTCCATGTTGTCCTTTTTGAATGATGCAGCCAAAAGAGACCCAGCATTAGGAGTGGAATGCTATCCAGAGAGGGTGGACTGCGTTACAGAAAATGCGGAATGCGTCCAAACACCGGATTATCACTACTCGTGTTACTGTGCAGATCGATATGTTTAACATGAGGGATCTTGCAGTGAGCACTCCTCGCAAAATGTGATATTTATGCATTCTTTCATCTTTGGCGGTCACTTGTCAGCTAAAAAATGAGGAGCCAGTCTTTTTTATTCTGGATCGTTTAGAGACCTCGAATATAATTACATCATTTTTAAATCGTTCAGGGGAACTTTGACGAAGTTATACTTGGAATTATCGTCGCTTGACATTCAGAATTAATAACAGAGCCTGACATGTGGAGTGAAATTAGAATGTTCGTAATGATGAATTATCACAGCACATGAAGGTGAATCAAATATTATATGATGGACACAATATTGGAAATGAGTGAAGTCAGTTCATTTTAATTGAAGATTTATGAAATTAGTTTTGGATGAAACCGCTATGTTAGTCCAGACAGGATGCGTGCGCAGCATGGGAACATCGTGATGAAAATAATAGGATATCCGCGTCACCGTGGCTCTGTGGATAGGGGCCCGGGCGCGATCCCGGTCCCCTATCAACTGGTCCAGGTTGGAATCCGACCGGCGACGGTATCGCGTCGGCCGATAGTTCACCCGGCCTCCTTCGTGTATTACTTGCTCTCCCTTGGGCTGAATCATAGACCTCTTTGTGCTCCACTGTGTGAGGTAGGGCACCAATAACACCCGCCACATCGGCCCGGGCGGCCCGATGTGCTGCGATAGAATGCCTATGGCCGGAGCGGCATCGAAGTTACCACCACCTTCCCAGGGCTTCGGGATACATTAATGACAGGAGGTGGGGCAATGTCGTCAGGGATGTCCGATTTAGAATTCTCTTTCCTCTACTCTGTGTTGCCGCTTGTGGCATTTGTCCTTGTCCGTGTATGTCCGTCCCAGGCCACGTTTTACTTTAAAGAAAAGGATACTAGCGTCTGAACAAAATTTGATGATTTTGGGGAGCGTGATGAACGTATTTTCTTATGAAAAAGCCGAATCGACATATTTCTAGGTTCCTTTCAGTGGCATCAAAAGCAGCAGATTTTATGGTCATCATCCTGTATAGCACTATGGCAAAAAATATTAACCAATACGTCACTACTCCATGACCAAAAAATGGCTAGCATTTTGTTATTCTTCTGTAATTGCTTTTCTTTCCCTGTTGTCATGAACCCGACCTACGGAAGTGCCGACCTATCATCACCCTGCGTATTCACGCCTTTATCATGATCTTAAAATCACTAAAAAGAATAAAAATTTTTTTTTTTAAATCAACAGGTAGTCGAACAGGTGGTAGTCACGTGATCATCTAAATAGCCAATAGGGACAAAAGTAATGCTTGCTTCCTCGAAGCTGTATGCTAAAAATTCCGCCTCCTAAAATGGTAATATCTTGCCTCATGATGCCTTCCTTACAGTAGAAAAACATTCCAGAAACATCACGATGTAATTACCTTTGTTACAACGGCCCATGAAGAACCCAAAAAACCTATGGCTTCTACGAGTTCTCCACTCTATTAGCCGTTTGCTTGGCCTTATGATTAAATGTGTTTGCTCATATCTTGGACTTTGACTATTCTGAGCCCCGTTTACATAGGCAGCTTGTCGCAGCCCTTCAACAGCCAAAACGTTTCTCGAATGAAAATGCTTACAGCCGCTTATGTAATCTGGTGACTGTTTACAGTCTTGGAGTACCCTGGCCTTGAGGAGAGTGTCCCTAACGTGACACAATGCACTCCAGCGCAATTAGACTGCGTCAATGGTGTCTGCAAATGTCTGTTGGAATATGAGGGAGTCAATGATACTTGTCGTGAGTCATGTATTTTTATTTTTCTGTTCTTAATACTGTTTCAATGTCGTGTGACGTGATGATCTCAAAAATGAAATCTTTACAGGCTGGAAATGCACGGGACTTACAATAAATGGTACCTTCTACGAAGCCCTAGAGGGTGGCGTGATTGAAATTCCCTGTTGCGATGACCATCACGGCAACCGGCGATGGAACAGCACCAAAGATGGATTTGTCAAGCTCAAAGACTGCTGCTCATTGAGTGAATGGTTTCACTACCTTTGGGAATTGGTAAATTTCTCAAAATGCCAAAATTCCCATTTAATAATTTAGTCGGAATGATCGACATTGCAATGTAATAATTTTAAACATTTTAGCTGAACGTTTCGAATTCTCTGGACATCTACAACATGACTGGCGTTCGAGAGCGAAAAGGATTTGTCTGGACAGGAGATCGCAGTCATAGTGAAGTTTCTGAACGCGTTGATAAAAAGTAAAGCCCCTTCTTCGGGCTTTGTGGAAGATGGCATCGAAACTGAAACGCCGTCCCTGCAGAAAGCTCGCATGTTCCTCTCCAATGTCACATTCGCTGCCGATGAAGTGCTAAGAACTTTCGACGGATGGATGGACATTAAACAGGTGAGGGTAACGCAGTTTCAATAAGTTCATAATCAAATTGCATTTGGATCTCGTCTGAAACGGGTAAGTAATTAGTACTTAAAGTGTCTCACAGACGCTCAAAAGGGCTAAATTGAGATCCAGCTTCACATTGAACTCTATGACGGAGCAGAACGTGACACATGTCTAAATAATGAGATGCTGCATGCCAATCATGAAAAAGGGAAAAAGAACCTTGGAATGAGCAACATATTTCTGCACTTCTTCAGTTTGGGATGCGCCAATGCATTCATTCGCACAACCCAAACATGATCGATCTCAGATTGGGACCACTAAACTAACGTATTTTGTTCCTGGTTTGTATCAAAGATTGTTCATTTATGCCGGTCGGGTTTGAGTGGCATATTCCAAGGGATGAAGTCATATTTTCACACTTCCTGTCAATGACTTTCATTGATGAGTTCGATTATTTTAACGAAATTTTCTTCCATGTATTTCTGACCCTTCTGCGAGTGCATTTGTGAAGAACAGAACTTGCTTCTCTATAGTCCAACCTTTATTTGACCACTAACTTCAGTTTTAGCAATATTTGAAAGAAGCAGGGTTCACTGTGCGCGTTTCATAGAAGTCAAGTGTGCTTATTAAAAATCACGTTATTGAAGGTGAATAATTTATCACTCTTCTTATGTAGGTGAACCGCAGAGACATTCTCGACCTTCCTCAGAACAGTGAGTCATACCTGTCTGCGTCTTTCTGAAATGCTCCTCACTGAGTTTCATGAAGAAATTGAGTTTGCAGAGACGAGATTTGCATTGCTGATCGAAGTCTCTGGAAAAAAGAAGGGAGATCAATCAAGTCCACTCATATTTCCCAAAAAATGAGAGCAATACGTATTTGAAGTTGCCCAGGAATTTCGAAGAAGACTTGGACGGCAAAACTTACTCCTACGTTGGTGCATAGCATTCCATTCGGGATTTGAACGAACTGTTGCCTGGACATCATAAGTATGCAATCTCATGTGAAATTAACGGATGAATCACATTGTCTTTAAAATTTACACAATTGCTCTTATCGGTTTAGGAGAGAAGGCCAAAAATTCTAAACTTCTGTGCTTCGCTCTGAAAGTTAACCAAACCGTGCAACTATCAAGTCCCGTTATTCTTTTTATGGAGAATTTGGATCCTCCCAGAGACAGACCCTCCGTATCTCGAAATTTGGAGAGGTCTTCATGACGATGAAAAGCCAACGTTTGTACCCCTCAGCCACCAATGTACTTTTTGGAACTTCAAGGAATCGTGAGTCTTGTCATTTCAATAGATATTTCAAAAGTTCAGTATGCACACCTACCCAAGTATTCCCAATTTACAGAAGTTATTGGGACACAACTGGCTGTAATGAGGTGTCGTCTGATAGGGATCAGACTGTATGTGAATCCAACCCCTTGACTAACTTCGCAGTTCTCATGGACTTTCATGGATATGTTGTGAGCCCGAAAGCATTGACAAAAACATAGAGTGCATTGGATCACAATAGCATGTGCTTTTTTTATTATCAGGGACGTGATGTGATTCTCGAGGTGCTGAGCATCTCCTTATCGTCCCTCTCCATAATCGGACTCATACTTACCCTGTTCATTCTTCACCGGTCTTTCTCGTAAAAGTGGAACATTCGATGTTTTCCTTCATCCTGGATGCTTCATCTTTTTCAGGAAGGTAAATCAGAAATCGGTGGAGCTAACCAGACAATTGTCTTTGCTTATTGTTGGGCCATATTTTTCTCCTCCTGCTCATTGACCGACATATCTTCAATCTGCCCGAGGTGATGTGAACTTAAGAAAAGGATTGGGAAAAGTGATTCTATCTTTACTAGTAAATATATATTGGAAGCGATTTTTCAGGCCTCTCTAACTTTGTCAATTCTTTGTTAAAGCATTTCATTTTATTGAGTTCCTAGCCAATCTAGAGTGAATCAAAAGCTTTGGTGACTCATATGTGTGCACGGGGTATGGCAAAAAGACGTATGATGTGATGTCGCTTCATAAGATGTCAAGTTACTTGGCGAGAATGCAATCTCGCGAAGTAATTCGACAACGTGGCTTGCTCTCCTTGCTTTCACTATAATATATTACTTTAAACTGGATCATTCATTAAAAAGTTACAATGTTGTGGTTAAAGTCGGAACTTAAAATTAACTACTCTAATGCAAGTCCATAGGAGTATTGCATAGGGAATGCCCACACGGAGTGGCAGTTCGAACACTAAACATTCTGCAAAAGCTCATCGATCCAAGCTCAGAAACAGTGAATCTTTTATTTCTTCAAAAGGCGTAACTACTGACTTGCAGTTTCACTGAAGAGCTTTTGCCCTTTGACGTAATTGGTAAATAATTCACCGCCTGTTGATAAAATGAAGCTAAATTGTTTCTTGCATTGTCGGTGAGCTCAGCGAGTCCATTCCAAATTTCGAACTTCGGTTATAACTTTCATAATGGATTTTAACAAAATGAAACTTGTGGAAGAATATGAGATGGAAAAAAAATCACAGAATTTAGCGAGATTTTGTTAAAGCTATCCTATGAAACAATGATTCAAAGTCGCTCGTTTATTATATCAAAAATTATATCTCCCCTTTTTGCTATTCTGGTATAATTTTTTTACTAAATGCCACAATGCCCGAGTAACGGTAACCGTGCAACCTGTAGTAATTTTCTACTGAGTAAAATTCAATATGACTGACATTGCGCTTCATATTATGTCACCACCGTACGACGTCGAGCTTGTGATTCACTTCATGTTCATCAGGTTTTAGAAGAGAAAATGTAATTCATGCATTACAAGTATATTTGTGAAAATAATTATTGCGAAGTATCTGTTATATGAGCCATTCATAACATTTCAACGAACTCGGAATTCACTTATCGAGAAACCTGAAATCAATATCGCTGCCCATAATGAGCAAAAGAAAATGTTGAATACCTTCAAATTCATGTATCTCATAGATTGGTTGTGCCATTTCGGGAGTAGTCCTCCACTTCATATTTCTCAGTGCCTTCATGTGGATGACTCTGGAGGGCATCCTCATATACCGACAGTTGGTTCGCGTCCTCCCGACCGGTTTCTACCTCTTCACTCGAACATACTACATCATTAGATATGCTGTTCCTTTCGGGATCATCTCTATCACGGCTGCAGTGGCCTTTGGCACCGACACACACGGATATGGTGCTGGGGAATAGTGAGATACGATTTAATACCTAAATTTCTGGCCGATGAGCAAATGGAAGCTGCAAGATTTTCATGCAAATACGCAGTTCTATTCATAAATCCAATACAGAAATGTCGAGTGTAACTTTATTTTCTTCAATTTTTAATGTCGGCATTTCCAGCCGTAGAAGCATGCATTCATTTGCTGAGATATTCCAGCGTTCAGTAGTTTTATGAAACTAATGAACATCGATACTTCTCAAAGTCCAATATTCTTATTTGGTGTGTCCCCAATCCCAGCAGGGTTTTAAGAAAGATACCATGACAAGGTTACTTGCAGTACATTGCATGCAGGATGCTGTGACTAGTGCCATATCGTTCTCTACTCGTTTATTTAAGCAATGTCTGAATATATTTATTTCAGCTGCTAGTAGTCCTCGCCCTACTATATCTGGAATTTTGCTGGCCCTGTCTTTGTTATTATTCTGCTGAATGCCATATTCATCGTTCTGGCGATTCGAAGTATAAGTCAGTCGGAGAAGGTTGCCTATTCCAGTCAAAAATCCGATACGTAAGACTCCTATTTAATAGTAATTTTACTTTCAATTCGTATTAGCTTCAACACGAGCTAACGCTAACCTAATATACGTAGGCTGATAGGGACAGATGTACGCACATACATCTGCTGCAAGCTCCTGCTTGTCTTAGGGAATGATTTTCAGAGATCATGTTTACCCTTTGCTCTAGCACTGGGATTTCAGTAAAGTAAGCCGAATTTTACAAACTTTATTCATTTCCTTTATCACTTACAAAGTACCTTAAAGAACAGGAAACTTAAATTTTTACCATTATTCGCAAAGTGAATGTAGTTGACGCCTGCAGAGTGGCCAACGATTTCGACGAGCATTAGTTGAGCTCCTGCCAAAGTTCCGTTCCTTTTTGATCAGCCTACACACTGTATTTGAACATTTTTCGCGGAATCCTCATGTTCCATGCTAAATATGGTACGAATAGGAGTTTTAACCACCTTACTTTTTGTTCCATCCTAAGTGCCTTTAATCTCACCATAATTGTGTTCGTATTCGCAGGTGCTTGGTATGGACGACGGTGTCCCTCTCGTGCCTGCTAGGCATCGGTTGGGTGTTCGGATTCCTCTTCATGCAAGTCACGCCCCTCTTCCTCTACTTATTTTATCATCGTCAATGCTTCACAGGTAACGTTCATCATGGGAAAAATTATACAATGTTGCATGAAGTTGCTGGATGATATGACATACTTCATCCATTAAATTTCATTTTTGAACACAATGATCAATTCTGATCATCGTTTGAACCAGCTCTTCAGCAATTATATTCAATTGATTTCCGGTTCGCGGAGGGATATCAGAATTCCGGGAAGCACCAATGAAATTACTGACATACATCATTAAAAACCGGATGACCTAGATTATGTCGTCCAAACAAAAAACATTTTTTCAATTTTAAATATATTTTTAGTCTTAACCCCTCATATTTGTACTCTTCCAGCTAAAATCTTCTGGGCAAAATTTCAGTTTAATCGAAGCATATTTAAAGGTAGCTCAATGGCTGTTTAGTTTTCGCCCTTTTAGCCGCAGCGGCGTGGCGTGGCATCTAGGTCCCCCACGCGTTTTTTATGTTGTAGTCCCTCGTTTTGGGCGGTTACTAAAAGAGCGATTGTTCTGCAAATTGAACTTCGTTAATCTACCTTTAAATATCAACCAATGGAGCCGAAACATTTCATGAAATTTTCCCGTAAAATGTATGAGAATGAGAAGGTAAAGGTAAGATTTGGACATATAAAAACAAAAATTAGACCACCTTACTGGATCGCAATCGAATGCACTAACGTCTTCTGTGCATATATAAAGCAGTGTTGTTGACTCGTAGGGAATGTCCAGCAATTATTTTTCACGTGATGCTTTGCTGGTTGGTTAGTTTCGATCTATTTTCTACTGAATCATAGAACTCTTTCCATTGATCAAGAAGTTTCTCAGAGGTATTATATTGCGACGAAAAAATAGCTAATGGAATTCCTTCTTCACTCAGGGCATGATGATCTTTGTGTTCCATTGCCTCCTTAATCGACGTCTGATGGCAGCAGTCCAAGCCGTGCTCAAACGATAAGGACCGGTCTCTCGAATCTCCAGGGTGGGTATACATTGGGTTTTAGGTGGGACCTATTCAGATGTGTTCACCTTGCTATGCTTTTTGGTATATTTAGCGAAGAAAGGACCGGAGGGAACCGCTCACTAGCAGCTCATACTCGAATGGCAGTTCTCGTCTGGCGACTCAAGATTCCTATGTCCCATACAGTTCGTCTGACCATCGAGTGAGTCCACTTATGCAGGACAGTTCCTCTTCGTTAAACAACCGTTCAAATATATATATTTTCCCTAGGCCAACCATTGAAGAATCGGATATATTTTCCTGCTACTATTCAGGGAACATTCATCAAGTTATTCTTTTGTCGTTCTTTGCGAATAAATTGATTCAGAACATATGGTTCTTAGTGTTTATTGGCGCTCAATTACTATGAGAGCTAGTCTTATCACTTCTCTTCCCGTTCCGAGTTATGCGTAGCCCTTAAGTGATTTCCTCAAGTACGGGTTGTCCCAACGAATCCTAACGATTTCATTTTTTAATATTTTTTCTTTAATTCGGCACCAATTCTGATCGCATTCATAACTTTTGTAAAGCGTTTCGAGAGAATTTAACTGACACCTCGTCGAACGTAAACGGATAAACAAGATAGGAACTACGACGGTTTCTGTAAGGTACTCTTTCCATAATAAAAAATATGGTATGTTCCGCAATGAATACAATTCATTGGAATGATGAAATCATGGTAAATCTGAAAGACGATTGGTAACGCATCTTTCCCGGATTGGCAAGTCCTCGAATGGTCCTTGGAGGCCATGGCCAGATTCATCAGCGGATTTAGATAAGACCCATGAAGTGACTCACGAAGGATGAAGTTTCGGAGTGTCAAATAGCGTCGATTCGCGCCACCGTGCACGTGAAAACGCGCTGTCAAAAAACTTTGCCGATCGATCATCACCGATCGACTTGGGCATATCCCATCGCAAAATTTCGCCTGGAATCTCCGTTGTTGGCTCTTTCCAAAACGTTTGCCATGCCTCTTAACTCAGAGAGACGGTACACACAATCAGCACACATTAGCACACGAAATCAGGCGGTTGAAAAATGAGAGTACGGGCGCGAAAAAAGTGGTGTCTGCGAGGATTGCCATAAGTTCATGTATTCTCGACCATTTGCACTCAAATAGATGTCAGAAAATTCTACTGAAGCGTTCTACAAAATATTTAAACATGATCAGAATCGGTTCAGAATTAAACAAGTTATTCAAAAATCAAATTGGCCGAAAAACATGGCACTGTCTTGCTTCATGCATCGTAGTCGCCTGATTTGTCACCACCGGACTTTTTTCTGTTCCCACAGCCCAAAAGAGCCATCGCTATGCGGACATTCCACACATTCAAGCGGCTGTGACAGAGTTGATGAACTATATTCCCGAAAATGACTTCCGAAGTTGCATCAACAACCTTCAGCGACGCTGGCAACAGCGTATTGATGCAGAAGGAAATTACTTTTAAGGGGGGAAACGCCTTTAGTTTGTAAGTACTCTTCATTATTTTTTATGACATCACCCCTGGAACTTATGCGGCATACCTTGCATATCCTCATATAATCACAGTAGTTACTTGGAAAAGGTATTGCTTTCAGAAACCATTCCAAATGCAATTTTTTTAAATTTCACATTGAATTGCAGCACGTTGAATATTCGCACTGATACATTTTGATGGTGGAAAGATTCCACACTAAGCTGTGGAAGCTTTTTGTTACTTCTGTTGCTGCAGCCACTGTCCTCTTCCTTAATCATCATTCCCTGGTGTGGAGATGTCGAGAAGGGTTTTACTACACTGCAAGTTGTTTGGTAGGATCGTGCCCCTGACGAGACTCCTACGACTTGTTAGTCCATTAGGCTTCCTTAGCTATCCTTCGCTTTTTTAGTATTCTCTTTTTTTTTCTCTCAATAGTTCGGACTCGTGCTGGCTGTAGGTTTGGCTTGATCGGGGTGATTTTCTCACAAATATAATTAGCCTCGGTGTCTGTCATTTTCGGCTATCGCTCCCAGCACCTGGGTTGTCCTGATTAAGTTATCCCGAAGGGATATATATATACCTCGTATATATAAATCCTTCCACGGCACCTGCCGGTATTGGAGATATGAGGGGGGATGAACCACATCCCAGACCTCATACTCGTCTTAATTCTGAAGGACACGGCGAAGGATGCTGGCCGTACCCAAGATTGCTGTACGCTGGAGGATATCCAGTGATATTTCACACTCCAGCTTCCTGACATGTCCTTTGAGGTCTTTCAGGACGACGCCAGTTGTGCCTATGATGATCGGAACTATGGTAGTCTTCATTCCGCACAACTGTTCCACTTCCACTTTCAGTTCGGAGTATTTCTCCAGCTTCTCCCTGGTCTTCTCTTGGAGGTTGTTATCGGCTGGGATGCTCACATCTACGAGGAGGGCGGTCTTCTTCTCCTTCTTATAGATCGT
>CAJPEV010000348.1:61254-73402 GCA_905338385.1 Darwinula stevensoni | reverse complement strand
ACATTGGGAACGTGGCGTCAAGAGGCGGAGACTGCTTTCTCGAAGATCTTTTTAGAAGCTGCAGGTGAGGATCTGAGCCAGTGACATACCATTCGATCTACAGTATTCGCAGGATTTCTCATTTTATATTGGACGTTTTCCTTCAGAAAAGGCTGAACTTCTTGGGATTGTTGTGAAGTTACCTCGGACTTCTCAACAAACCAAGCGTTTCGATGCTCCATCGGCATGCCCAGAGGAATATTACCGACGTGCCTTGTTCATCCCGTTTCTCGATGATATCCTGATGGACTTATCAAGTCGATTCGGTATAGAAAAGAGGAAATTTGCCAAGTTGTCTCTCTTGGTTCCTATCCACTTGATTCAAAGAGGTTTGGCAGTTTTCAACAGCGATCTGTTCGAAAAATGTTCTACTATATTTATCTCTTCTCAATTAATTGTGCTTTCGAACAGAGATACCCACGTCTGAATGGGAAGAGTTGGGAGGTTTCTACTGGAAACTGTTGACTCCAATCGGACGTGAAGCCGCTGTGAGGATGCTGTACTCAGAAGTTCGCTCTTGGCGAGAGAAGTGGTTACATGCATCAGAACCACCCAAGACAGCCTTGGAAGCTTTGGCCGCCTGCAGCAAAACTTGTTTCCCGTCTGTGTTTTCTCTCCTATCAGTGCTTTGCACTGCCCCTGTGACTGTCGCCTCAGCAGAGCGCAGTTTCAGCTGTTTGAAGCAGCTGAAATCATGGTTGAGGACAAGAATGAGGGAGGAACGTCTGACAGGACTCGCTCTTTTGCATCTTCATCGCGATGTGGATGTTTCCATCAATTCTGTGATAACAGAATTCGCCCGATCACGAAAGCGGCGACTAGATTTTGAGTTATAGTGGTTAAAAACGACTGGAAACGAGTGGAACTTTTATACCTCGAGATCAATCTGTATTCTGGTTTTGTTTTCAATAACAAAGATGCATTTAACCCCGTTTTCAAGCTATTTCTATTCATTTTCGTTGTATTTAAAAATAGAGTTCGTGATCTGAAGGTTTTACTGTGGATAAAAATGGAAAACCCTGCAGTCAGGGACCTGGTGGAAACGAAGGGGGGGGGGGTCGGTCGTATCGAGAGGCGCCCCCCTATGAGATATTTCTGTATCCGCCACTGGACACCAACCGAGAACCTTGGAACAGATCGATGCGCGTTACGACGCGGAGGCACGGATTTCTGCTTCGAGTTCCTGACACATTGTTCGCGAAGTTTCTTTGACATTGGGTTTATGGCGGGAGTTCCCTCAAAAGCAGAGAAGTTTCCGCTGAATCATGATTCCTTCTTCCGCTCTCCTAACATTATACATTGTTTAATTCATTGCTTGAATGAAAGAATGCATCGATTGGGGAGGGGGGGAGATTCGAAAGAGACGGCTCCACCGTTGGAAAATTATATTGCCCATGTACGTGATATTTCATTAGTCCTTCATCAATCATATTTAGAAGTCATTTTAATTGCAAATGCGCGGAAGCTGCATTTCGCAAATTTGAAAGTTTTTATTTACCTCATTACCCATACCAATTATTAATACCGTCCTTCCCCACCTGCTTTCAAAGCGTGAGAACACTTGACCGATAACGACTTGGCACCTTCCTCTCCCAGGCGTGAGTGATTTTGAATGGATGGCAATGGGAAGGTTAATGGCCATGTTAAACGTCCACTCATTCACAACGATTTGAGAATGAAAACGCACGGAGGACTCCGCTGTATTATAATTAAAGTTAAGGAGAATAACAGCTGCCAAGGATTTGAGTTCGGGCGTTAGAAGCTTAAATCCATGTGAAGTTTTTGCTCAAGTGGTGATTGCGATTGATCATGCCAAATATGTCAAGAGTCTGAGAATGATTTGAATTCATTTGCGCAGTTGAGGCAGTCCCACAATCGAATGATGCGACAATAAGAAATGCCACAACCACTACGTATTCTGAAATGAACTCCACGTCATCTGGAGTGATGGTATCTGATGTGACGCCGACGTCTACATCTCCGGCGGAGACACCGCAAGCACTCATTGCGACAACAGGCATGTTCACTTTTCACTTTCGTTGTTCCGTAAAGTACAGAAACATCGTTTCTGCATTCAGTTGAATCCAGGCTTAACGAAGCTGAATTTTAAAAATTTATCTCTTAAGCAAAGAAGTCTCTTGCACGATCGGAAGGATGTAACTTCAACCCAAAAATAACTGAAGTTAAAAATAATTTGTCAATATGTTAATTAATACAAGGTACCTTCAAAAAGTTTCCGAACTCAGCCTATAGTAGTGCTGCTGTGGCTGGTAGCATGACGCATGCGGAAGCATGTTGAGACATTCCTGCCTCTCACTCACAGACACTGGCACTGTTCAGTTCCCGTTTGCCTAGATTACGTGAAGGTCGCGATAGTAGAGCACAGTGTGTTACCACATCGAAGTGTGAAAATGGATCGTTTAGAGCAACGGACCAGCATAAAAAATTATCCAGCGCTTGGCATTGTTCATTACGAGTTCATTCCGCAAGGTGCTACAGTCAACCAGCACAGGTACCTAGAGGTGCTAGCCCGCCTGCGAGTGGCAATTCGTTCGAAGCGTCTCGAATTGTGGGCGACCAAAAACTGGGTGCTACATCATGACAATGCTCCCGCGTATCGGTCGCTTCTCGTGCAGTAACAACTCGCCAAACATGAAACTGTGGTGCTTCCTCACCCTCCGTACTCGCCTGATCTCGGGCCTTGTGATTTTTACTTCTTCCCACGCATGAAAGATCGATTGAAGGGCAGCCGCCTCAAAGATGCAGAGGAAATTAAGACGACTTCGGAGACGGCGTTGAAGGAGGTGGCACGTGGAGGCTTCCAGAAATGTTTCGAGGAACTGTATCGACGCTGGCAGGAGTGTGTCTTTGCCCAAGGGCAGTATTTTGAATGAAATTGTGTATAATTGTTCCTAAGTGTCCGTGAACTGCAGAAATAAAATCAGTCCGGAAACTTTTTGAAGCTACCTTGTATGTTTAAAAAAAATAGTAAAAGTGTGTTTTTGACTAACCACAGTGTCAGGGCATCCCAGACTAAATGAATGCGAACCTTCACTTGCTCGATGTTTTGGCTAGGTTCATGTACACCTTCATCCTGGCTGCCCAGATCCGCACTCCACAGTTACCATTGGCACCTACTTTTGATAGAATGTAACCGAATGAAATTAGGCTACAAATAAGGCTACTATCGCACTTCTTCAATCAGGCTATGAAACAGCAAAATCAGAAACGATCCCAAAGCCTGATTAATATTGTATCTAGTCACCTTTGCATCGAGGCAAGAGTTATTACGCTATGTTCCTTCGTATATCCTCTTTGACCGACCGCTCTGATAATAGCCCATCATACATAAGATGAGGCAAGTCATATGAGGCAAATACACGAGCGTTAAGGAGCGAGGAGCGTTGTACGTTTTCCTGATACACCTAGCGCACGTTTTCAGATTTTCTTCCCTAAAGTTCCTAAGTTGATATTTACTCAAATATAATTTTTTTATAATTATTTTGGGCTCACGACGAACGATGAATCACGATGAATTTTTCTACGAATTCGTCGTAATTTATGCATTGCTAAAACTCACTTTTGCCTGTTTGCTCAGCTGCGGATAATGGCTGCCTCCATGGCTAGTAGAGAGAAATTACCCACTGAAGGCGACGAAAAGGCACGCCTTGCATTGGCTAGAACTACGCAGGCAAGCTACAGAAAGGCAGAATGAAAAGCTAATAATTGGGAAAACATGGACATCCCGCTTGTACTGGAGGAAACTGTAACAGAGTCTAATCATTTACGTTCGTTTATCGCTATAAAATTGAATAAGTTACCATAAATAGTTGTGGCTAAGTGTAGCTCCTTGCGCCTCAAGTACCTAAAAACGAATACTTTGCTACAATAACTCGCTATATTTGCAGTTACTGGCTATTCCTGAACATGTAATGGAGACGAATACGTGTTGTACAGTAGAACACTACCTAAACACCAAAGGCAATTTATAAGGATGCGTTTCTCCCAAGTGCTAGTAGGTTGTATGCCATGCGTCAGCGGATTTTTGTACGAGGACGCTTCAGAAAGCACGTACCCCATATCTTATCTACAAGGCAATTGCGGCGGAAATGCGGCCCGAATATACCTATGGGATATTGCCTTTGCTTCAGCCATGCTTCAGCCGCATGTGTACGACTTTCAAGTCGATATCTATCCTGTAGGTAGTAAAGGACGTCCGACTTGGTCGTTGAGCAGCATGCCAACTAAGCATTTAGTTCTCGCTTAATGACAGCGTCAAGCAAAAGCAGTTTAGAACTGAAAAGATTTTGCTGGTGATCGCGTGAACGTCTTCGCTGAAGAGAGTTCAGGAAGGCCCAGAACTGCAATAAATCCTATTCGCATTCGTCTGGTGCAGTGGTCAGCAACCTACTGCCCGCGGGACGGATGAGGCCCGCGAAGAGATTCCATCCTGTCCGCCAAGACCTTGGTCGGGCGGCGCTAAATTGTTCTCAAATAAATCCATGAAACTTGGGCAAATTTACCTCTTACTCATAGCAGCCTCATTTATCGTTGGATATGAGAGAAATTAGTTTCAGCGTTCTGCGCTCTTATTGCCTGCTGATGATCTGCGATTGCCTGATAGTCGAACCAGTACGAACCGTCGCCAGCGCGCGAGGTGGCGTTTTTGTAAACGCAGAGGACTTGGTTCTGATTTCAGCTCTCAAGAAGCGCTAATCCTTCGTCTTGTTGCGCCCGCACGCCCGCTCTCCGTGTCACCTGTCTTTCATTTTATGATGATGGAAGGAGAGGGGGGGAAGTGTTAGTCGTGCTGTACTTTTCTTGGCTTTTGGAGGCTGGTGTGTTGGTGAACGTTTTCAATTTCAGTTTTATTGTGAACCTGCCCTTCGGCCACGTCGCTGTCAAAAACAGCAACAACAAAAAAAGTTGACTTCGAGCGTGGAGTGTTCAGCGACCAGTAGACACACGATTACTTGTTTGTGCAGTGCATAGATGAGGCCGTTTGTCTTGTCTGTAACAAGAGCGTTTCGATGTTCAAGGAATATAACATTATGTGGCATTACGAGGCACATCATTAGGACAAATATGACTCCTTGAAAGACCAGATCAAGACTTACAAGACAGAGGCTCTGAAAGAGGCCTTGCTTGCTCGGCAAAATATTTTCAAGAAGAATTTGAGCACCTAAATGAACTAAAAAGAAGCCTATTCATGAAAATGCCTATTCAAATATATATATTTCATTTTGAAGCCTCCAGAATGCACGAAATACGTATTTTCATGTATACCTGAAGAGGCCTCAAACACTTACAAATTAGTCCCTCAGTTCTTATTCTGAACAGCTATGATATGAACTGTGTCAACTGAAAGATTATATACTCTCAATTCAGATAAACCGGGTCTTGGTGAAAAGTGCAACGCAACTGAGGAGATACTCTGTGCAGACTTCAATGCAACGTGCAGCGATGGCATCTGTCAGTGCGAGGGCGGGTTTATTGAAGAGTTTGGAATTTGCAGTGAGTTTTCAGACTTTTTCTCGCATTTTCAATAATTGCTCCTATTTGCTGGCTTGTCTCCTATTAACGACCCGGAAACACAAAAAATATCCACAATTTAAATACAATCAAGGTTATTTCTAGTACAAATACTAGAAATATGTTCATCAGCAAAAAAGCAATACGCAGGGAGGTGAGTTATATTCATGTACATGGGCAGGTGCTCATAGCAGTTCGACATTAGTTGACTTCATTTTATTGGTGGTGACCAATTCTTCATAGAATCCGTTTTGTCAATCACCTTAACAGAGCAAGAATTGCGCAAAGGAAATACACTATGAGAAGTCATGAAGGATACTGTTCCGGGTGTTTCCTTCAGGCCATTAGCTCAAGCCTTTCCCCTCGTTGAGGGGAAAGGCTTGAGCTAGTTTTTTTTAAGCCAATTTTATCAGTAAGCACTTCAAAATATTCATTCAAAACTTCAGATAGTTTCACAACGCATTATTCAGCGTGTATTCTGGATTGGGTTCTTGTCTATCAGCTTCATAATTGCTTTTTCACGATGAACACGTCAACACTGCTTATAACCTGTCCTCAGTATGAAGGTATACTTTTGATAACAATTAGCCCACTGACAGTAAGCATAGGTGGCAGTGGGAAGGAACAGTAATAGTAATAAGTTTTGTGCGAGTACCTAATTCTAAATAAACATCGCCACATGAGAGTGATCTAGCATGCACATACATGAAGGGATCCCCTTCCCCATCGTTTCCTTATGCGCACAATAAACACGATGATTGTTCCCTTTTTGCTATGAACATATTCGACGACAAGGCTGTTAGCTGAGACAGAGAAGGATACCAAGCCCTTGAAATAATATCTTCAACGTTTAGAATCTGAAGGTAACCATTTGTAAAAAAAAAAAAAGGTTCATCAGAATTGTCTTGGTTTTGACATGCTTTCGAGGCCAACGATCGTATTCCGATCTTTCGTTTCGGAGCTAAAAACTGATTTTGACTGCCTGAATTTCCCATATAATTTTTATTCTTAATCTTAAGAAAAGGCTTAGCAAAGCTTGCATTTGAAGGTTTATTATTGTTATTCCTGTGTATGGAAGGAAAGAAGCACGATGTGTTAGCTGACATTTCAGAGATACATCGCTTTCATGGACCTTTAGCCCTAGAGTCTGGTGCACCTGATCGTATCGTACTTGAAGGTATTTATGCCGAATAATGTCCCTAACCTGTGGAATTCATCGTACCTTCCAATGCATTGTATATTATAAATGCTAAAT
The DNA here is from genome assembly GCA_905338385.1 of Darwinula stevensoni. Taxonomy (NCBI): domain Eukaryota; kingdom Metazoa; phylum Arthropoda; class Ostracoda; order Podocopida; family Darwinulidae; genus Darwinula; species Darwinula stevensoni. The sequence continues at coordinate 66,576 of CAJPEV010000348.1, read as the reverse complement.
GCACTAACATGTTATGGCTGAAAAGCGAAAAAATACACCACATGGAGATCAGGTGTTCACCTTACTAGAACATCATGATGAATAAGTCTACACGATCTGCATTAGCGTGTGGATTAGTCAACATAATTGACAATACTTTTTATAAGTCAATGTATTTTATTTGAAAGATAACTCATCTCTTTTCATACACAGAGGTGGCAGTGGGATGGAGCTGTTCAAATGATTCAGATTGTGTGAATAATTCCACCTGCAAGTCAGACGGCAATAATTCAACATGCACGTGCAAAGGAGGATTCGCACTGGATGACATCACTAAACTTTGCAGTGAGTCTGCTCCCGTTCTAGAGACTTTCTAATATCCCAACCTTTTTTCTTAGAGTTTATTCATCCGAGTTCTGGTCAGGTTTATCCCAGTGAATACTTATCATAGGCCCATGAAACTCATTGGTTTCAAGGCTCATCGCTAAGAGCTCGCTTCAAAAATTTTATCAAGACCACTCTAATATGCTTTTCTGACAATGTCAGTATCGTCTTTATTTTCTTTTGGTCATATATCTTCTTTTTTTCGGTCATTTGTACTTGGTAATTTATAGTATTTTGGTCATATGGGACGATAAGGTTGGGGATTGAATAACATTTCTAAAGGCTCAAGTTGGAAACATAAAAAAAAATAAGTTATCACAGGAATATTCTTAGCATATTGATAACAATGAACCACACAGATGTAAACATCATGTATACATTTTGCTTATGCTTATACGGTTTCAGGAGGAAGCAATTTCTAACAGGCACAATTATATTTATTTTCCTTAACGTCTATCAATCTGGAAGAAGGGAAGAGTAAATCCGTTATCTAATTCTAATTGAAAATATATATATCCTGTTTCCCCCGTGCCCTGAGAGAGAGGAGTTTCAAATTTGTTGCTTTGATAGGTGGAGAGATGGAATTTCAGAGAAAGAGAGATGGCATTCAGTCCAGAGAAAGATATTTTCGGAAAGATAAAAAGGGTTTTCGGAATATACAAATTCTGCTCTGAAATCATGGCAATCTCCATTTTAACACACTTCTAACTATATCAAGGAAAACCTTCATTGTCCTGCCAATAAATGAAACACCGAAGCGAAACTACAAGAACCTACAAGAGCTCTATCGATAATTAAAAAAGCATCAAAAGAAAGCTTTGCTAAAACCACAAGAGACTCGATTCACTAGTGGACGAGTTTGGTTAATATTTTGAGCTCTGGAACATATTCTCAATGATTAGCTATGCATACTTAAAACATTATCAAATCCGTATGAACCCAAACCAAGTAAGCCTCGAGAAACACCATCCTCGCTCGAAATGATTCTGAGTTACTGGATCTATTATGGTTATTTGTTGTTTCCTCATGTAGAACTGCCAGCAGGAAGCTCTTGCTCAAGTACACCAGAGTGCGTGAGTCATTCCAATTGCACAGGAGAAGGTAGTGTTTGTACATGTTATGGAGGATTGGTGGCGGACGACCTTACTAGTTTGTGCAGTGAGTGATATTCATTATCTAGTAATCAGCATAACTCAACAGGCAAATTGTAAATATGCTATCAAATAATATATGTATGAATTCTCTGAAAAAGTTTTGGTGTATTCCAGGAAGCCGCTACGTTAAGTATGAAAAAACCTCACCAAACGACTAAGAAGGTAATCATGTAGCCACTGAAGCTCTAACTCACTTTGAATTGCGGTAAAAACTCTCACTTTCACTTTAGGAAAGCTCACGGCCTGGAAGATTCATGTAAGAATCGCATTGCATTACTCTTAACGATCTCAGACTGAAACATGCGCTTAAGGGTTGAAAACTTTAAGGTTTTAACTTTTAAGGCGATCAAAAATGCTATGCATAAAAGTCACCCGCCTAGGCATGACCATCCTCAGTACTGGCAGCACGTCATCAGCCAGTCCACCTTTGGTGATTTTAATAGCCACCGTACTGAGTGGGGCTGTCCGGCAAACGACTCCGCGGGCGAGAAAATCACCGAATGAGCGTCAAGCGCATGACTTCTTCCTCTTGTTCGATCCTAAAAAGAGAGGCTCATTCCACTCTGCCCGCTGGAATAGAGATTATACCCCTAACCTATTCTTTGCGTCCACAAACTCAACAGGAACCCTTATACCTGCGTCGCGGAAAGACCTATGCAGGTTTCCCCAAAGCCGACACAGAGCTGTGATCGTCCATATTGACAATGAAATCCCAAGCGTTACCAGCGCACCACTACCGCGCTGGAACTTCCGGCGAGCAGACTGGCCTGCCTTTACGGCTGCCGTCAAAACATCCGCCACTCCGGCGCCAAACAGGAAATTTTTTAACGCTGCGCTGCGTTTCTTATGTCTGCTGAGAGGAAGACCCTCGGCCACCGTAGGTCTTACGCCCCGTGCTGGTCCACTGAAACCGAAGCGCTCCTAAGGGAGCACCAGCAGAGAGGAGATCCAAACATCGCGACTGCTCTTCAGGAGTCTCTAGACTCCACCAGACGGTCAAGATGGACCGAGCTTATGGAGAGCTTTGACTTTACGCACTCATGTCGTAAAGCTTAGAAGCTCCCATGGTACCTCGGGGGAACACCGCCGATCGAGTTCCGACCTCCAAAAGAGACGGTCGACAACATCGTGGCTGTGTTACTAACTCAAAGACTGCCGCAAGCCGCCACACTGAAAGGGCTGTCAGGTCAGCCCTCAGAAATTCCTGCAGCGAATGCGTAGGCACTCTAGAGACCACCTCTCTACTCTGGCTCCATTACTCTTGCACATCGATCCTCCAAAGATACGGAGAGAAGCGGCAACATTGCGCGAGTACCGGAAGTTTATCGCCCAACCATCGCTTCCGATTCACGAATATCTGAAGCCTATGGCACCAGATCGCCTCAAGTCCCGTCGGCCTTTCTGGACCGAAGCGGAATCTCTCCTGGCATCGAACGTCACCCCAGGAGAAAGTTTGCAACGGGCGTGGGCAGAGGCCGATGTTAAAAACAAAAACTGGTTCAGGACCCCACCACCGAATCTTCTGTATTCTCTCTCCTGCGACGCCAATGGTCAGCCATCAAGCACCTCAGAACATCACAGGAAGGTGCAAACGCATGATGAATAATAAAATGTGTTGCACCATTATACCCAGTTTATGGCCCTATTGTCGACCAGTGAAGCAAATCTACCGTGCCATCACCATTGCAATCACGATCACTTGGAAATGTTTATTAAATACTAATGATAGAAAAATGAGTGCCACCGTCTTATTTACCTGTATTCGACATTCAAATGTGTAACTAAATTAAAAATAAAAGAGAAACCATGAAACCAAACATTTAACTGCATTTAACACTGGTTTAAAATGTTGCCTGATTTTTTTGCGGTTAAATAATTGATCTATCTTCAATGAGTTGCTTTTAGTGCATGAAGAAGTGACGTTCAATCTCCCCATGACTTAAATGAGTCCATGAGCAAAATAGGAGACCACTTCTGAAGCGATGACGTTCAACATTTTCTTGGATATGTCACCTTCGCTCAGAGTGAGCTGTTTGGAAAGGACATTTGATCTTCCTCCATGCAGAACTGCCAGCGGGAGGGACATGTGCAAACACGACTGCATGCGTGAGTCATTCGAACTGCACAGGCGAAGGAAATACTACATGTACATGCTTCATCGGATTCGTGCCAGATTTCACTGGCCTGTGCAGTGAGTGTAATTCCTTTCATAGGCATAGCTTATGCTCTTGCATTACTGCTTGAACAATCCAGAACTCGGCACTAACCAGGATTAGGTTTAAGTTCGATGAAATTCAACACTGTTCCACAAGAGGGCAATAGAATAATACAAGCGGTTCATTTGAATGAGCCAACACATCTAGATTGATTAATTTTTAAAAGTTCTTTAGAAAGTCTTTCCTTGATCATCAGACCCTCCCCCATTAGGATAATATTGTGGGTAACTCCCCATGTCCTCAGTGAGTGACTGATTAACACAAAAGCATTAGATGAGTAAGAATCCGAAGAAGCAATTATAGGGTCATTCTATATCAGATGAACAATACATTTTGAAAATGTATTATACTCACTCTGATTTCATCGCTCTATTAAAATTAAGACGAAACTTACTACAGTGATGACCACCGAAACAGAAATCGGATGGCTTTTGGCTTTAGTTGTGGAGTTCAGTTTATACGCGCAATTTGAGTTGAGGTGAGATCTCACTGTGCCAATAACAGAGAGAGCCTCTTGGTGGTTGGGACGCAAATGACGTGCCTTGAGGCACTGATACACGTTAGAAACTGTATGCTATTCATACATCTGTTCAAGGCAGGAACGGGTCGATTAAAATCAGATCACGCAATTGAATTGCAATCGTAACTATTTTTCACATTTTCATCAATCCTATGATAGAAAGTTCCTATGATAGATAGGGATCTGATTCCTAATCACAGACATAATTTATATCTACATGCGAAGTTCAATCGCAACTGAAGTGACCGCAATCGACTCATGTCTTTCTGCTGGTTGATGGCAACATCATCACTGATATAATAGTGGGCATTCTCACTAGGAAGGAGAGATGTGATTAACTGATTCGGTCAGTACCTTGTTTCTTATAATGAGCGACTGTGCATGCGCGACTGATTGCAGGACTGAGCAACCCGCAGCACTTCAGTCAAGCGCCTATGCCATAGGATCCTAGAATAATTCTATATGATTTGTATGCAAGTCGTATGCAAGTTGTCGTACGCAACGTCGCTTGTCGTATGCAAGTTGACCTTTCCATGCAAGTTGAACTTGCATCTAATATTTATAGACGATCGTGACTGACTGACTGACGCCAATTCTAACCATGTTCTAGAAGGGTCAGAAATCTGAAACTTGGTACACATGTACCTTTTGGAATGCAGAGTTCAGCAAAAATCCCACTTTGGAGGTACATGCCCTGGGGGTACAAATTTTTTTGGGGAAAGTTTTTCTTGAATATATTTTGTGACAGATGAGGATTGCATTCAGAAAGTCAACTGGGTGTGCTGGGTTCGGTGGTGTAGTAGTAGCATCTCTGACTGGCAATCGGAAAGTCCGGGTTCAATTCTCGGCCATTCCTTGGCTTTCATTTGGCTTTTTTTGCCTTCCATGTCCCGTTACTCATTCCCCCACCATAACATTATTTTTGCTTGAGTAAAACGGAGAGACATGGAAAGCTGAAACCTGGCATGGGCGTGCCTACCGAGACGATGAGTTCAGGAGAAATTAAAAATTTTAGATCCATGCCCTGGGGGCATATTTTTGTGAGCCGACGTTTTCAAGTAGTTCTTTT
>CAJPEV010000348.1:48925-60497 GCA_905338385.1 Darwinula stevensoni | reverse complement strand
GAATGACGCGAGATGTCCTACTTGCAACCGAACGACGAATGTAACCTAGAATCCTGTTGCATTTGGCCACCATCGCTTGCGCATGCGAGGAAAACTTGAGGTCCTCGTCGATAGAAACTCCTAAATCTCTCTCTCCGTTTGCCTCATCCAATTCAACATCGCCGAACGTGTCGAGAGACCTACCGTTGTTTCCACCGACGTGGAGAACTGTACGCTTACTTTTATTAAACCTCATGAACCACATCTTGCTCCACTCGTCCAAAAGACTTAAATCTCGCTCGGCTCTACCCCTATCCGCCTCCCCCCTTATGGTAAAACCTATTTTGCTGTCATCGGCAAATTTACTTATCTTACCCTCTACGCCGAGATCGAAATCGTGTATGTAGCCCAAAAATAGAAGCGGTCCAAGGACCGAGCCTTGAGGGACACCGCTTGCCACTCCGACCTCCTGCGACGCTTCCCCATTTATCACCAGAGGTTGTTCTCTTCCTGTCAACCAGCTACTGATCCACTCGCTAGTCCTACCTTGGATCCAGTGCGCCTCCAGTTTAACCCGCAACCTTTTGTGAGGAACGGTATCAAAAGCTTTCGCGAAATCTAAATAGACTATGTCCACGGGATTGAGGCTATATAACGTTACAACTCCAGTTTACATTGTTCATACTGCACTAGCTTCAGTTTCAAGATTGACCCACTTATCATGATGTTCGCACTTCTTTGGACCTCGAACTATTTTATACTTTAGTAAGGCTTCGTCGATGTCATCTCGATATATTAATACCTAGGAAGTTTCTTGTTTTGTGACATGTTCTCGTAAGAACGGACGAAGCTGTCACGATTTTCCGAAATTATAGAAACAGAAGAACAGATGTCCATGTTCGCGAGCGACGTTAGCTTTACTTCGAGTCCTTTCTATTAAACCAATCAAGCGCGCTTTCCTTTCGTTTTTCGTTGGCTATGTTGTCAACGAGAAATGCACATGGCGACTGAAGATAAGGTGATCTTAGTTACTGGGGATTATCCCTCCCTAACATTGCTCCTGCCACACCCACATGACTCTGAAGGAATGCCAAATCCAGGAAATATAAAGTGTGACGTAACAAGTGATCCATATCAATTGGTCACCTGTCCCGTTCCAGATTCGAGGGTTAAGGCAGGTCCGCCAGACAGAAATTCTGGAGAAATGGAAACCCTCGTGATCTTTCCAAGTAAATTACTTAACTTTATTAAAATAAAGACACTAATGAAATATCAAAATAAAAAAATAAAGGAAATAAGGAAAACACAGTTCTTCACAATACTTGTTAAAGAATTTAAGTTATTACTTAATATTGGATGGGAGAAGGATCCAACTGGGGCAAATTCTACTTGAATTTGCAGGTTAATTATATTACTGTTCTCTCTCTCTCTAAGTTACTCTAACTTTAACTTGGGCCACACACCTCACACAACCAAGGGACAGGGCTAACCTTTACGCTGGTAGGTTGTCCTGGAGTCAGCTCCGGATATGGTAAGGTCACAATGGTGCCTTCCAAATAGCGACTGACTCCAGGATCCAAGTCTCCGGCTAATATCCTCGATACCTCTGGGAGGAGCCAGGGTACCTTCCTCCAAAATCCGAGGTTCGGATTGGATATTCGACTTGGCCCCCTTTTGTCCCATTGGCTACCTTTTTGGTGTTGGCCCCGACTTAATTTATTTAAAGTCATCACGATGGTGTGACTTGCTCATTATCTTAATGGGTTTGGTTTTATGTGTTTGCCCCAGTTGGTTACAGGGTTGTCCCATCCCTACACTGATAACATTTCATTATTCTTACTTTATACTGAGTATTAGACAAAATCAGGTATTTTTCCTTAATTCCTTATAATATGGTCAGTAATTAAGTCATCAAATCAGACTGAAAGAATCAAAACACTTTCCTTCAATATGCAATATTAGGATTAACAATATACCACATGAAAGCCAATTTCTCAAAGGTTATTTAAAAAAAATTAACATTGTTTCATTTCATTACAACAGACCATTAGGAAGGGAAGAGAAAGGTGGGGAAAATATTAGAGTAGAAAAGGATGAGATTCCTGCAACTCTCTTTTCAACACCTCAGGAGGAGTAAACAGTATATTTCCTCCTCTTCTTTTGTAAAAGGGCGGAAGACCCCGTTCTTCACAAAAGTTATGGCTCGCGAACGCTAATTTTTCCGATGACGGATTAGGGACATGAACGTTCTCCATTTCGTCTGTGGGACCTTCAATGGACTTCGTTATAACCGAGGTCTACTGGATACCCCTAATGATATAAATTAGACTTTTTTTTAAATCGAGAATAAGACTTACATGAAATGCGCCTGGCCTTGGAAAAACGATAAGGGAAGTACCTTCATCATTTCGCTTTCACTGACAGCCTTATTCTCTCGCCTTGTTCAGTGCGATACAAATGAGAGTGAACGTTCTCGTTCATCGACAGCTCTAGTGGTTTTCGTCTGATTAACACTCCTTCAAATCCGTGATAATTGGCACGAAATTCAATGATGATCTGTTAGAGCTCTAAGAGAAGACCAACTCTCCAACAACACAGTGTTCCCGCGTGTGGGGGGGGGGGGGCAAACCCCACCCAAGCGATATCAGGGGGAAAAATTATCATCTCTAAGGGGACGCCAGACTCGGTCACAGGGGCACCAAGGGGGCAGCTACTCCCCCCTTCCCCCCCATCCTGACCCCCTTAAAGTACGCCACTGCGAACGATGCATCTAAAAAAAATAGTGCAAATTCGTGGCCAATAATGCCCAGTGCAATTCTCGATGCCACGGGTCATAGACGTGTTCCAACAAATGAATCAAAAAGGTGTGCTTAACAGAAAGGCTTGAATGCATACATCGACAAAGTTGTTGACAAAGGATTCTTTAATCATGGACAATTTGGCATCACGAAGCAGTTACTCCATTTATTCATTAGAGTGGTCAAATTAATTCATATAATGGTGTTTGACACGCTAGCTCGAAAATAAAGCAAGTGCCGGTGGCCGAAGGCATTATCTGGATCATTATTCTGGCCGAAATGAAGTGCTTCTCTGAACTTGCATGAAAATCTGCAATCCGGGTTAAGATGAACAAGGGTTTCCCCATGCAAGTTCAACCTACACGCAGTGGTGGACTGTTCAATTTAACCCACCACGATTTGGCCGTGGAAGTTCAACTTTCACAGCGGGGTCAACTTGCATGCGACATATATATCAAATATATTACAGAATCCTTTACGATTTTCCCGTAAGGGTGTACATGAGAATAAATTGACTTTGTTTCCCTCATCAGAATGGAAACTTAAAAACAACACAATAATACAAATAAAATAATTAATTGGACAAGGCCACTACATTCACATTTTCTTTTGAAGTTTTACTCCTGAGATAGAAAGGGCCTGATTCAAGGGAACAAACTGGAGTCTTAATTGGGATCTGATACTGGCAATCCTGCTCGTGCTACTTACAATCTTGCATATAAACATATCCTTCAAAATGGTAAAATATGTCTATAACGTTACTTCCTATTTAAAAAAGACCCTATCTCAGTTACGGAGCTGCCTAGAAACTTCATATTCGGCATAGATGATGTATGGCCTATGGGATTTATGACAGCAGAATTTCTAAAGGTTTCCAAAAAGTTTCTGGACATCACACTAGGTGTTCCGGCTAAACACACGGTCCAAAGTTGGCACATATACCAATATCTGCGTGAATGGCACGATCAAACCTGCAGGTATTCGATGTGACCGCCCCCTGCCACTACCACTGCCTCCATCCATGTAATGAAGTGGTAGACGACAGGAAGTAGTCAGACAGCGTCAGTGGAGCTGAAGGAATGCATGGCGGTGCCATGCTTTGCCAGATTCTAAGTTCGCAGTACGTCCACCGTAAACTCCACTGCCAGAATTCAGGAAATTCCACAGCCAGAAGTCCGCAGATAGACCGGTGACCTTGGCGGCCAGGCCTATGGGAAAGCCCTGCTGATCAAACGGTATTACGCTAGAGAAGGAACTGAACACGTCCCCCAAAGTGTGGAGGGATCTATGTCTCTGGCCAGCACAGCGCCGCTCTGGTGGTGATATCCAGAAACCTTTGGAAACTTGGCTAAATCCCATCGATTGTACATGATCTGTGCCGAATATGAAGTTTCTAGGCCTCTCCGTAATGGAGAAAGGACCTTTAGGGAAGTAACTTCATGAACACCCTGTATGGGCTATAGTGTTAAATACTGATGAGGAAGTATCACTTGCAGTACATCCACTGTGTCGTCTATCACCGTGACAGGTTTCAGCATTAGCAGTTTGAGCTGCCTATATGATGCTGTAAGTATTCGACCAAATGGGTCATACATCGATCAGTGTAGAGTGCGTTGTTTCTCCATCTTCCCTTGCACAGAGGTACCAGCTGGGGGAAAATGCACAAGGGCATCAAATTGTCTTAGTAATGCCAACTGCACTGGAGAGCCTGGGAAATGCACGTGTGACCCCGAATATGTGGAAGAAAACGGATTATGCAGAGTCAACCATTCTTCCCTTTTCGTTACCATTCTACAGTCCTGTTCCAAATGAGGCTGTTTTTTTTTCGAGCTGCAATCAAGGATATGCCATATTCACAGTCCACGTGTCCTTGAGATGACGTCGCCTTAATTTGATGCATCAGATCTATATCGAATATGAAGTTAGAGACCATTCAATGCTTTAATGTTTGATATGCGTTTCTCGAAAAAAATATCGCAACTAATAATCGATCTAAACCACAAAAAATATAGATATAACCGTTTGCTTAAGAAAAAGCTTTCCTGCAACGGAATTTTTCCTTTTTACTCCTACTTTCAGGCATGTGAGTACGTTGCAGCACTGCACAATGATTATACATGAATGAGTGAAAATAGAGAAATAATGCAAATTTAAAAGAAGTATTCCCAGATAGGCCAAACCCAGCCTACATTCGAAGTCGGGCTATCATGCAGCAGGAAAATAGGTCGCATGAACGTGCCAAGGTCCAACGTCAACTGTCCCGGCACTTATGAAACGCTTTGATTATCCAATGCAATGAAAGAACCAATGGGCTGGGGTATATCAATTCTAGCCCCATTTGCACATGCAATGGGAGATGGTCAATTTCAGATCCGAAACATGCGTTTTAAACGTGGACGAAGCGACAGTCTCTCAAAGGATGAAAAGAGAATGCAGCAGCCTCGCGCATGCGCCCCTGTTGCCTGTATAAAGAGAGGCTCCTCGCCTCTGGCCACGTTTTTACTAAAAATTTTGAGTTCCCTCACTTGTAATGAGAGCAGATCGAAGCTGCAGCAAATCGCTTGTCCAAATTTATTGATCTGCTTGTGAATTCAGAGAAACTGATTTAGGGGTAGAGATCGAATCTGCGGTGCGTGCTCGGCGTAATAATGAAAATGCCGGTGTCCGATCCTCGTTCTTCCGGGGATTGGACCATTTTTTGTGTTTAAGAGGTGCCAACTGGAGGGGGATGCACAGACACAACAGAGTGCGTGAGTCATGCCGAATGCAATGGAGATCCTAGCGGAAACTGCACCTGCAAGCAAGGATATGTGGCTGGAAGTGGTTACTGCAGTGAGTATATTCACCCCTAGGAGTCCCTCTGGTTTTTAATGAAAAAACGGCTCCATGTGTACATTACATGGATCCTAAGCAAATTTGTTTGGCCTGTCACTCATTCAGGATATTTTTTACCTATAAAGACATCCATCGGCAATAATGTTATCCATTACCTAGATGTGAGATTACTCATACTGGGAAACACGAGTTTTTCCTTTTTGTTTTCTTATAGAAGTGAAAGTTGGAGAGAACTGTACATTTACAACAGATTGCTCGTCGAATGCAGAATGCTCTGAGGGTAAATGTAACTGCACCGAGGGACACGTGGAAGAACATGGAGAATGCAGTGAGTCAGCGTCATTATTTCCTCGCTACATGATTTCCAAATGTTGCATGTAAAAATTGGTTTGAGGAAATTCTGGTCACTCTTCATCTGTGCGGAGGTGGGAGCAAGAGGTGTCTTCATTAATACAGGGTGGCTCAAAGAATTAGCACATGAACTAATGTGAAAACCAGTTTGCAATGGCTTTCCCTATATTCAATCCCCCGTTTTCTTAGCCCCTCTGTAATTGAGAGCACGTAGAATGACAGCCGCTAAGAAAGATGGGTATGAAAGCAGGATCATGTTTGTTACACCATCACCCTTAATACCTGTTGGTGAAAGACATCTCGTACCGTCTTTGATGCCTTAGGCTTCTTTTACGTGACGTGTGGGAAAAATACATAGAGAAATTCGCATTTCATTACTAAACTCCTTCTAGATGTTCTTTGTGGGCGATAAGTACGACCCATCCGACCACATTTAAATTGGGATGTTTAGTAAGTTTCCTCTGTGAATTTTAAACCCACGTCCTTGAAACTAACATGAATTTCATAACGCACTAATACGAGTATGATTACCAAATCTCATGACGATCGCTCAACTCCTTCTTGGCCTTACTTTTTTTTGGCGCTGAGTATATCTAGTGGATTCGAACTGAACAGACAGGCACAGCAGCTGAAATTTAAAAAGCACCGTATGTTATCTGCAAGGGTTCTATGGAGAATTTAAGGTCAGTCACACATTCATAGTTCTACATTTCTTGTGGACTTCCTTTCTTGAAATGAAAGAAAAAACCACTTATGGTCCTGTCCTGTCCGTCTGTGTCCATCTGTTCACACTTTGGTTGTCTGAAGATAACTACGAAAATATCAGCCTCACCATTGCGAAAATTGGCCGGCAGGTAGATGTGAACAAGATACAGGCTGAGTTTGTTTTTTGGAAAATTTGCCCCAAAATTGTCATTTGTATCGCGAATTTTGGATTTGAAATTTGCTCAAGGCATGGATGGCATGAGTTCCCCCAAGAGCCCTTAAGAATCTGGACCCCATTGTGTATGCGCGTGCGATCAAGGTCTTCGGCGTGGTGCCGTGTCTCAAACCAGTGCTGTGTGTTTTCTACTAGCCTTCGTGGCGGGTGAATCGACCCACGCACAACCCTCAAACTTCCCATTATCATTTCAGAGGCACCATGAGTAAATTTGCAACATCTAACTGAGAAATTATATTTTCGATGGTCGAGGATTGGAAATATATGGGAAATTTTGCTGAAGCAGGTGACAAAATGAGAGTCTCCTTAAGAAAAGGTCAAATACTGGACTGGGCTTGCGGACCTTGTTACATATGGGCATCAGTAGGCAATAACTTAATTCATCACATACACTGAGAGAAAAAGCCGTCCATATGTTCAGCACCATCTGCTTTGGGACTAATTTTCTCTGTATATGTTAATTGAATTGCTCTGTGCGACATATCCTCTGTATCCAAACTCTTCTTCCATAAAAGTGCCTAAAGTTTCAACGGAATACATGCAGCGGTTATGGAGAAATCTCAACTGAAAGCAAATTACTGCATTCGGACAGTTTTGTCCCTGGTGCCCTAGTCCCGTCTCGCGCATGGGTCCGCGTCTCGCGTCGAGTTCCACGTTTCACGTGGAACTCGACGAATTATTCAGAGAATCACGAATTTGTATGCACTAAGGTTGGGCGAATATTTTGCGTTCGTCAGGTGCTTAGATGAGCTCGTGGCCTATAGTTTAGAAGCCGTCCTCTTCTAGGGCTGTCTTCATTCTTCAGTGACATTCTTGAATACAGTCATCATGCGTCCACTTTCTGACGTCCTCTCGCTTCTCCACGAGGACCATAGTCCCAGGGAGATAACCAAGCGATGCAACGTCGGTGGATTGTCTGTTCAGAAGATCCAGAAACAGCATTTTCCTGTCCGCACAGGGTCGAAAGGCAGTTGTCCCCAGAAGCTCTCATTTCAAGACAAGCGGTTCTGTGTCCGTACTATTTCCTCTGGGAAGCTGTAAACAGCCACACAGGTCACCAACAAGCTTAGGAATGACGCTGGAGTTGAGGTTAGCGTGGAGACCATTCGCCGCACCCTCCACGAAGCCGGTTTAAGTGCAATAGAGAGTAATGAAAAACCGAAACTTTCGCAGCAAATATCAAGGCCCACTTGGAGTTAGCCAGAAGCCTCATGGGTTGGACGATTGATGACTGCAAGCGAATCATTTGGTCGGATGAGACCAAGATCAACCGTTTTGGCTCAGATGGACGCGCCTGGTGCTGGAAGCGTGAGGGAGAACGCCGGAGAGCTCGATACGTCAAGCAGACTGTCAAGCACGGAGGCAACTCAATCATGATCTGGGGCTGCATGACGGTCATGGGAACCGGCCACATATGCAAGTTCAACGGAACCATGGATCAGCAACTCCACAGATCCATCCTGGAGGACGAATTGCTGCAAACGATCGACTGGTATGATCTTGACGTCAACAGAGTTATTTTCCTGCATGAAGGCGACCCAAAACATAAGGGGAAGAGGTTCCAACAATGGCTGAATCAACAGCCGTTCGGGGTCCTCGAGTTGCCAGCTCAGTCTCCAGACCTAAACCCCATCGAGCATCTCTGGGCACACCTCAAGCGGCGCCTTAAGTCAGGTTTAAGTCAGGTTAAATCCAACAATGGAATGCTAGAGGTGTGTGAGCGGATCCGAGCAGAGTGGAACAAAATCGAGCAAGAAACATGTCGGAGATTAGTGGAAAGCATGCCTAGGCGACTTGAGGGATGGGGACAGAATATTGAATTTCTTGAGTAGGGGAATCATGTTTTGGCACTGAGGGCAAAACGGGATGGATTCTAATGAAACTTTAGACACTTATTGAGGAAGAGTTTGGCTAAAAAGGATGGGCCGCACAGAGTAATTCAATTAACGTATACGGAGATAATTGGTCCCAAAGCGGATGGTGCCGAACATGCGGACAATATTGTCCCTCCGTGTAGATGCGAGATGACTCATACTGGGAAATACGAGTTTCTCCTATTTGTTTCTTAGAAGTGGAAGTTGGTGAGAACTGCACAATTTCAAAAGATTGCTCGTCGAATGCAGAATGCACTGAGGGTAAATGCAACTGTACCGCGGGACACGTGGAAGAACATGGAGAATGCAGTGAGTCAGCGTCATTATTTCCTTGCTACATGTATTTCCAAATTTTGCATGTGAAAATCGGTTTGAGGAAACTCTGGCCACTCTTCGTCCGTGCAGAGGTTGGAACTGAAGGGTTTTATTTATATAGGGTAGAATTTCATAATTTCGTATTCAACTGCAAGAAAAATCTCAAATTTATTTTGCTGTTCAATAAATGCAAAGAATAGTGTGGTTAGATTAGAACTACTTTCAGCCCTTTGAGCCTGGAAATTCGAGTATATGCAAAATAATAGGCAAACACGGCAGCTTAAAATGCATGTTAGAGTGCAGTTTAATCGAGTTTTCAGCTTGGAACGGGGAGCTTAACTGAATAAGGACTCAATGAGGCCATGCAATTATTGGTGCAGCACTTGCCAGTTCGATGGAAATGGTGAAATGGTGAATGCGGGCGGACAGAATGCATTTTTCCATGAGGACATTCCTGTGCGAAAGTAAAAACAGCAGCTTGACATCATTGTGTGTATAGAAGACGATAAAGAACAGCAGTGCCATTTTAGCACTGGAAATGGAATAATTGCCTGTTAGAGAACGTTTCCTATGTGAACACTACTTCTTTCCAAAAAGAAAGTGGCCCTAACAAGATGCTATAGTACTGATTCCCTAACCGACTCGCAACAATGACGGAGTCTTGCGCATCTGACGGAGACTCTTCAAGGCACTTGGCTTGTCGAACACGTTGTATCTAATTTTATAGTGTGAATGCTCTCGCACGGTTCAGATAGGACAAAATGCCTATGTTGCCATTTTTAATAGATGTTTTGACGGTGCTTATGCAAGGCTTGCCTTTGACGTTTTACTCGCAGGACTCCCCATGCTGGGTGAAAACTGCACAAACACCACAGGATGTGCGACGGAATATGCAGAATGTGCAGCTGGTACGTCGGGGAACATGATCTGCAATTGCAAGAATGGATATGTACTTGTAGGAACAGAATGCAGTGAGTATAAAACATTCAGAACATTTGATCAAGCTTGCATTGTTCCATGTGCGTGAACCTTGAACTGTCTTATGTGGGCAAAGTTTTACAAGTCTGCTTCACAAGCGTTCCACATGAATTTTCCATCATTGACGCATTTTATTCCCTTCAACATCTGTATCATACATATTGCACGATCTGAGGTCGCAAAATGTATTTGTTTGATGCCATCTCACAGGCACAGAACAGTGTAACCTCCACCCCTGACAAGTACAAGTTCTTAAACCTGATGTGTTGTAAGAGACATCCTAGCAGCAGTATTCCCCAAGGGGCCACAGAGCCTCACCCTCGTCCCAGACAGTGTTTGAAACTCATGGGGTACGCACTTAGTAGTCTATGTGCTGCATACATATCTTTTCACACTGTCTCATAGCATTTGTGTTGCGAGATGTAATAGTCCTAGCGCATGCAGCAGGTCATTGTAACAGTTGATCAGTCTTGGTCGAGCGTTCGTAGCGTGAGGACGTGTTGGAGGATACTCTCGAGGATCTGTCAGCTAAGTCGTGAGTTAGTTGTTACCTGGCTACTTTGTAGCAGTATTCATAAGTTTTCTGATAGCTACCTCCAACTTCACATTAGGTCAGTATCAATCAGCTTAATTACTTTAAGTATTAGCACATTACTCGTAGTATTCCTTTTACTACAAGGACGAGGACATTACAGTCTTACCGGGTTACAACTAGTGTGAAGTACTGCAAAGTACAAGTCTAAAGCAGTAGGAGTGTCAATAAGGATCAATAACATTAAGTAAGTAAGATGCCTAGGATGTGTAGATGCGTTCGTTGCGGGGATTGGGTAGGTGGGACTAGTCAACGAGAGGTATGCCAGGTATGCAGAGTTTGTAGCTTGGAGGAGCGACTAGGGGAGCTATCGGGAAGGCTCATTAGCGTGGAGGAGGAGATAAGGGGGATCAGGAAGGAGGTGGGCGAGGTACAGAGGGATGATTTAGTGGCGAGGCTAGTTAGGGTGGAGGAGGCACTCCGGGGGTTCCCCAGCCTTCCGGACTTTTCTGGGAGGGTGGCCCTTTCGTCCTTTGACAGCGCGTCGAGTGCCGACTCCCAGATGGCTAGTAATTGGGCTCAGGTCGTAAAAGGGGCGAAGGTTAAGCGATCCCAGGAGGCAGTCATTAAGACCGAAAACAAGTTTCTCGGGTTGAGGGAGGTCAGCTTGGATGAGGGAACGGAGGGCGGGGTGGGAACAGGTGTGAGGTCGGCAGGACAAGCTCAGGCCGTGTTGAAAGGGAGAGGGAAAACTCGGGCCCTTGTAATCGTCGGTGACTCGAACGTCAGGCGTCTTGAGGGAGCGATGGAAAAAGATTCAGGAGCTCAGGTTTCTTTCAGTCAGTTTCCCGGTGCTAGGATCGAACACATTAGGGATAGGATCGGATCGGTGGTGTGCTCCGAGTCGGCCGAGGAAGTGTCGGTGGTCCTTCACGTAGGGACCAACGATACTCCCAAGTCTGGCTCTGAA
>CAJPEV010000348.1:0-40718 GCA_905338385.1 Darwinula stevensoni | reverse complement strand
GTTGGGGGGGGGGGGGGGGGGGGGGGGGTGCGACATCCGGTTACGCCGTCCCGTCTGCCGCCCCGCGTCTTCCGGCCTGTGAGTCCGTCCTCAGCAGCCGTGTCAGGCCTGTCTCCCGTCCTACGTCTTCCGTCGTGGTCGGATGTGTGCTCTCCTCACTCCCTCTCTCTCCCCCTGCCGTCTCACGCCGTATTCATTGGCAGTCATTCCCTAGTGTTCATCAAAGTCCGCCTAGCAAGTCCTGTTTTGCCCCACGAGCCCGTTCTGCCAATCATCACCTCCCCTTCTTTAACTTTGATATTCATTAATTATTTTAATTTAAATGAAACACTTGTTCTTCCTTGTTGTTGAACACCCTATTTCATTTGTCATCAGTCGTCTCCTTAAACGGCTTGTCCTGTCAGTGGAGAGAGGCCGGACCCTTTTGCCTCCGTTTAACGGCTCGTGCTAAATTATATTATTCCTTGCTTTCTGTCAAAAGTTAACGTTAATAGTCCATTATTTAAGACCCTCCACAACCCAATTCTAATCTTTACCCTGAGGATTTTTCGCGTCTCCAATTCTGCCGTCAGGGGTTTGCGATATGGCGATCGTGCTCATATTCCGAGGTATTTTTCTTTGCAGCATCCAGCAATCCAAAACCACATCACAGCTAAACTAGACATTTAAAAAATTATTCTCAGAGTCCCAGACGGGCAGGTCGTATGGATTGAAATTCCAGGGTGAGAGTTCCCCCACCTACGAATCCTTATCCTACGAATGTCGGAGAAAAGACGACAGAAAACTTACAAGACAGAGAGGGATCAATGTTGAATCCATAATTTCCTCCTCATCGACGAGAGGTGGACAAGGACACAGTTTAAAAAAGTTCGTGGTAGTGCAGCTACTGCATTCAGTGGAAAATAGCCGCAGGATGATTAAATGTGCGACAACTCTGACATTGGCTTGGGGGTGTGTTATTCTCAACCTCGCAAACTGTTCCGGGCTCGTCACACATCCGAAACAAAGTGAATGAGAACCCGAAGCAATTCAACTCGGTGTGTGAGAAGTTACAGGAGCTGGAGGAAAAGAGTGACAAAAGAGTTTGAGGTCGGTCTTCAAATATCGAGGTGAAGTTAAGACAAGTATATGGTGAACAAGAAGATTAACTTTGGAATTTCAGACGTAAAAAATCGCGGAACTGAAGTTTCTCAAGGAAGAAAGTCGTCTTGTGATTCGTATTGATAGATTAAAACACCGAAAAGAGGAATCGGTGGATCAAGTGGTAGAATTGTATTTCTACTCAAGGAAACATAACTTCGTCATTCATGGGTTGGGAAAGAAGCCGAATGAGAAACGCCACGAAATCCTGGATCTCCTGTTCAGAGAAGAAATGAAAAGTCACGTGACTACGAAACGTGTGGTGACTCAGAGGCGAAGAGGAAACCGCGGGGCTCGCCCGGTTACTGCCCGGTTTATGGGCCACCCCAGGGGAAATGCAAACCTTTTCATGGCCCATCGCATTAAGGTTCAGGGATTTCCCTTGAGGGAGTACCTTCCTCGAAGTTTGGAGAGGAATCGTATAAGGCGTGAAAGGTCTAATCAAGCTGCACCTGCGGGGAACGACAAAATATCATGCCGGAATACCAAATCAGAACTTTCGGGACTGCAGTGAAACTTCTTATTCGACCGGGTCTTAATTGGAATGATCTCCAATGACGGCCGTGACGTTAGTGTTAGTGTCAACCTCATTCTCTTTTGTTTTTCCTAGATAAGGGCTCTATCCCGCGTCAAAACAGATATCGGTAATGTAACTCGGCGCTATCCCAACTATCTGGAATCCCAACTGCGGAGTTCGATATGGATTTATCTTTCACCTCATCCCGATGGAATTTCGTGCAGCGAGGTCTCCTGTAAAGGGAATGAGTATGTTCTCCAACGCTAAAGACAAATTTCTGACGCATTTCGAGGAGGGCGAACCACAATTACGGATGTGGTTCTTGCGCACATCAATTGCAATGCGCTGTGCCGAACACTGCGAGACAAATGCTACGAACCTTTGCGAGAGATGTAGTAACTACATGCGACCACGATTCTCCATCTAGAACGCTGCTGTACTCGAGGGCGATTTTTCTGCTCTTAAAAGGATGCCGAGAAGTTTCCCGCGCTAATTTCAAAGGCACCCTGTGATTCCTGATTCCTCCTCCAGGCAAAAAGCAAGCTCGGCACCTATTCGGCAGCGATACGAAGCTGAAAGCAGCAGTAGCGAAGGAGCTTTAGTGCATATCGGAAGATGGCGTGCAGAGAGAATATGATGCATAGTCACATCGTTGGGAAAATTTAACAGCTACATTCAGATACGCTACGATCGGATTATATGAGATAATATTTGTTTTTCACCAGAACCTTTAAAAGTAAATTAAGCCGGCATTAATTCAGACTCAATATTTAAAGGAAAGCCACCACATTGCCTGTAGCTGGAGATTGCACACTTGCAGAGCTTGCCAGTTTCTTTGTAGAGCGGTGAAGGAAACGTGAGAGGGCAGATCGACGAGGGATCAACTCATCCATACAATTATGAATTATGATCATTGAAGAAATCGATATCGTAGTGCGCGGTAGGTTTGCCCAATTTAATGGCTGCAGCAGAACGAGAATGAAGAAAATTGAAAGCTTGACCTTCACACGGGATGTCATACTTGAAGAGTTTCTATTATCGGCCGTATCCGAACCTCGAATCTCATCGGGGAGAGACGCTGGAGACCAGAAGAGATCAATCAAATTTTCCGGCAACCATCATGCGTACAGACAAAAACATAAGGTGTGCGCTCACGGGTGGGCATCTCAAAGGATAAAATAAGATATACGGGAGTCGTTACCTTGTCCGCACCGTCAGCCCAAGTCAGGATTACGAACTTTAAGCGCGTGCGGTTCTTTACCTTCCTTCATTTTACTTATGCGCTTATATCCTATCTTGGCGCTAGGAAGAGATGTGAAAACGCCTTAAAAAGTGGATAAGTGGATATATGAAGGCCCACGATAGTTCGAGCGTTCGTCATCTTCAATGAATTCCTGCCCGAAATCGCTTGCGCCACACACGCGGGAGTAGGTGGTTTATGGGGATTCCATCGATGGCGAACGCAGTGGACGGTCAGCGACAACCCGTAATTGGCAAATTGTGAAGGACCTTTTGGAGCCTGTTTTCTGCGATCCCTGGCAATCAATCGGTTATGTGGCAAGAGCATGTCATATTTAACCGACCGTGGAGTGAAATTGCTCCCACATCCTCCGGACCTAGGGACGCGTGGCTCTTGCTGTTTCCCAGAACGAAGTTGTTTCTGAAAGGCCGCCGCTTCGACGACGCAGGCGCTCTCCGACCAGCTGCGACTAATGCGTTGAAGGAGGTTGTCAATGGTCACAGTCGGCGTTCTGAGCTCTTTACAAACGAGGGGAGAAGTGGATCGCAAATCAAGGGAACTACTGTACGACATTACGAAGGGGATCATACTTAAATCTAGCTTCTGTACTTCGCTCGTATGAAAGCGGGTCCTGAAACTTGTTATCCACGTAAGTGACACCAAATAGGCCATGCTGAAAATCGAGGCATCACATCCAAGGGGGAGACAAGCGGCAAGACAATCTCACCCTGAAATCGCCTACGTGGGCAATCTTTGACCCAGGCTTTAAATTCGATTCCACTCACCTAATACAAGGTTGTAACAAAAGTTGCTGTGCATACAAACAACGCAACAGTCGAAGCACGATTTTTTCGTCACACATTCTGAGCATTTGAAGCGAGTTTTATGCCGCATATAAATATATGTTGCTTTTTTTACAAATCGCTAAATTTATTTTTAAAATGACAGCGTTCAGAATGTGTGATCAAAAAATCATGCTTCGCGGACTGTTGCGTTGTTTGTATGCACAAAAACTTTCGTTGCAACCTAGTAGTTCAAACATTCTTATATTTTCTCATAGAATAATGATATCACGGTAAGGGAGTAGAGAGCGTGCGACCCCGCTTGGGGTAATTGACCCCTGATTTTTACTTACGACCTCCACCACTAGGTGTCACTAGTGAGTCCCCGGTGTTTTAATTCAGGACACAGTGGATTAAATTATATGCACTGGTCTCGATGTAATATTAATACAGAGTGATTTTAGAGCTATATGCTAGGAAGTAGGAAAGCACTGTATGCCCTCCAACCGACATGATGAGGATCACCAGCGAGGACGAACGGCCGCATCACGGCCGCTCGCGAGCCAGTCCCGGCAAGGACCTCCGGAGAAGGCGGGACGAAAAGTGAAACCCTCAGCGAGGCAGCAAAATACGGGCTCGACCCGAAAAACAGGCTTGACCCTAGCCCTGCACGAGTACGGTCAGAGATCCCCTGTAACGGTCCGGCAAGACCACAGCCCAGAATCCTCCCAGAATCAGGTATCCCCCGTGTGACGCAGCCGCTTATCCCTCTCTCTACCGCAGCTCGTGTGGAGACCATAGACGCATCTACGACGGTCGAATGGAACCCCCCGAGGGTGAGAGCCCGAGCGACGCCGCCCGCCGAACACCAGGACTCCGCTGCGCCTTCGGATTCGTCAGAAGAATTGATCTTGCTAGTGGACGAGTGAGAAGGAAATAAAAACACCTGTTTTGTTGTCACCGTATTCCCTTGTGATCTTATTTCCACACGGATCCCACAACGGACTACGACACGAAATAGTCGTACCGTAACAATATAATGGAAAGGGATTTCGGCCAAAACTGCCTCAGTTGTTAACCGGTATGCAAAAGTTAATCCTGAATTTTGGCTTCCTATATTATTAATATAATTTTTTTTTTTGGGGGGGGGGGGGGGGGGGGGGGGGGGAGGGGGGGGAGAGAGGAGGAAGTGTGTACAGGTTTAAGGTCATTATGTTGATACGGCTTAAGTCGGAGCAAAAATTTACTGTTCGGCTATACGCATTTTATCTGCGAAAGTCCGGGAACTTTTAAGCCCCCTCCCCCCTTAGTACAGCGTGACACGAGGGATTCCTGGGTACTTGACATGGAGATGAGATAAGAGAACGATCACGGTTTTGGTATTGTATAGAAGCAAGGCCTTCGAAGGAATGTGGAAAACGGACCATCTATCACATAACACAATATGATATCATGGAGCTACCCTGGGATGGTGAAGATGGGAATTCTCAAGCTTGTACTGTAAGGCATGCGATTGACAAAAGTAACGTAGAAGAATGGGGAGGGTGAAGTAGATAACACAAGAGAGAGCTGGGCTTATCTACAGTTGAGATAAGGCTCATGATGCCAGAGCAAGTCTACTTTGGCGCATTTACTACCACATCATTGCCGTTTTCTTTCATGATCAAACGCAGAGCAGAAGACATTACCAGTTCGAAGAAGGTTGGAAAACATAATCGTGCTGTGTCGAATCATCTGTGAAGAAATTGGGGATGGGAAATCCACCGGAGAACGCCATTGTCATCTCTTGATTGCAACCAAGCGTGAGATATGAAGACCAAACTATTGATAGTTCTCCCGTTGGCATTGGCCATTCTCCTAATCTTCTATTCACGTGAGTGTGAATCATCCAGAGGAGGTCCATTAGATTACACCCCCTCGGCCGAAACTGAATTACCGATCTGGCCCAAGTCCAAAATGATGAGGTCGAAAACAAGTTCGAACCTCACGAATTCTTGAAAAATGTATAATTAACGTTGGATCTGTTGCCTCCTTTAAAATTCCAAAGATTTGTTCTTATTCGTAACTCATCCCAAAATCCAAATTTCCCGAAATCTAACCTCCAGGAATCTTACTAACTCTAATGAATGTTTTTCAGAATATTCCTGAAAATTTCTATCGGTATTTATACATTTACAAGGGATGAGTCAGAAGTGTCTGCTCTGATATACGAGGGGAATTCAAATGAAAAGGTTACCAATGTGGTTAGAACCTGTCAAACATATACGAATTGAATGACAGTACGTATTCAGACAGTTGACGTCTAATACTTCTGATCACAGAAGTTGCCAACCGGATATGCGTAGTAATTATTGCGCAGCGGCGTGACTAAGATGGCATGTGAGCCATGACTAATACACTTGAAGAGTAGCGCTCTGTCATAAGATATTACGCCTAAAGGAAACAACCATCTCGGGTCTACCAGGAAATGAGAGCTGTCTATGGTGCAAACTGTCGCGTCAGAAGGTCCAAAATGGTGCGACTGGTCTCGAAACGGCCGGGCGATTGTTTGCGACGGTCCACGACCTGGGCCAGACTGAAGGTGCAGTGGGAGCTGACTGAATTCGTTGTGTTGAGGAGTTGATCG
The DNA here is from genome assembly GCA_905338385.1 of Darwinula stevensoni. Taxonomy (NCBI): domain Eukaryota; kingdom Metazoa; phylum Arthropoda; class Ostracoda; order Podocopida; family Darwinulidae; genus Darwinula; species Darwinula stevensoni. The sequence continues at coordinate 34,413 of CAJPEV010000348.1, read as the reverse complement.
AAGAAGATCGCCAGGTTACAATTCGTTTCCTGGCCTTCACAATGAACATCGATGTCGGTTCATTCCACATCATTAATAAAAATCTGAATTTCAGGAAGGTTAGTGCCCGTTGGGTTCCCCAAATTCTTACTCTTCGGCAAAAAGCGACTCAAGGAGTGTCTTTTCTGACAATATCAAGCTACAATTCAGATGAAAATACTTTCTTGGAACGTGGGTTAAAATAGTGAACCCACGTTTTGTCTTAGATAACCACAAGTCCAAATGTCGTAGCATGCAATGGAAACAGCCCAGCAGCCTACTACAGTATTAAGTTCAATATCGTTACTTCACCTGGAAAGCTAATGGCTACTGTGTTTTGGGACTGAGGGCGTTCTGTATGTCGACTTCAAGCCCCCAGGGAACACAATCACAGCTGCTGCGCAATAAGACTTACTTGAACACCACGTGCGACCAGCTATTAGCCGTAAAAAAAGTAGGATTGATCTCAAAAGATCTTGTTGCATGACAATGCCAGACCATGTATAGTCAACATGACGTCAGAGACTTTGGCCAGATTACATTAGGAGGTGTTACCACACCCCCCTGCAGCCCTGACCTCGCACTCAGTGATTACCATATGCTTGGAGTACTCAAGGAGACTCTTGGTGGTCAGCATTTCAATTCAGGCAACGAAGTCAAAGCGGCTGTCTTGCAGCAGCTTCGACATCACCCTAAATGTTTCTATGCATCGGGAATTCAGAACTTCATAGTAAGAGGGTAAGTCAGAAAGTAAGGTTCCCGTCCATCTATCGGCAGGGCTTCAATAAGTTAATCAACTGTTACGACAAATGTCTCAACGAGTCTGGCGACTACGAGGGTAAATAATAAACGTTTGTTGGGACATTTCCTGTAAATTGTCTTCGGTGTAATTACCTGCCCTCCGAAGAAAAATAATTAGGGAACCTTGCTCTGACTTACCCTCGTACAATGGGAAATTTTCCTAAATGTCCATGGAAATTATGTTGAAAATTAGAAACATTGTATTCCATTGCATATGCATTCATTTCACGTGTGATCAGCATTGTAACCTTTGTAATCTTTCTTTTGAATCGCCCTCGTATAAGGAAACGTGATAGCCTGTTTACACAATTTATTTGTGAACATTTCCTCTCAGGGCATGACAACGTGTGGAATTGAGGGGCTCCAATCATGAGAGAAATTAGCTTTCACACTGCGGTTTATCCCATCCGTATCAAGTGACCTCTCGGCCTATCTGGCCTAGAATTCTGCTGCCTTCACCAGACGGGAAAGGACTACTCTATTCCTTTCTAGGCTTTGCTAAAGGATACGAGATGAAGCGCACCAGTCTAATGCGGATGGAATAAAAATGCTTTTGCAGCGCAATTGCTTGAATTATATTTTTATTCTTATAGTTGCTTCTAGTTTGGCTTTAAATATTGCAAAATTAAATGAGGTTCAACAATTGGAAAAATAAACTGATTTGCATATATCTGCAGAGAGGGATACATGGGGTCCTACAAGTATCGCAGACTCTCGGAATGGGTTACCTGTAAGGTCTGAAGAGATGTTGACGCCATCGGGGACTACATTCTCCGCAATAAATGATGCGCCTGAATCTGATTCAACGCCGACATCTGTTTCAACGCCGACATCTGTTTCAACGCCGACATCTGTTTCAACGCCGACATCTGTTTCAACGCCGACATCTGTTTCAACGCCGACATCTGTTTCAACGCCGACATCTGTTTCAACGCCGACATCAGCTTCACCCCCTCCATCGACTGTAGCGCCATCAGGCATGTTCTCGTCCTTGGCATTCTTAGTAATAAGCCCACGTGAAACTGCATATCATTAATTTATTAATGTGTCGTCCACATGTAGGCCCAATTTTCGACTATTGCTTTCCTACATGAGGTACATAAACTACGTGTGGAATGCAACACTGGATATGCAACCTGGGACCCTGAGATCCTCTGCCTCCCCCCCTCCTGAGATCGTGCCACATCAGGTTTAAGAATTGCTGCCCTTTGACATCGTGTTTTCCCTTTAAAAAATAGGTTCGCATGCAGGAATGACATTATCGGGTGGGCGATCATGCTTGAAGAACGAATTTAGAATCAGAAATTGAAGTATCACATCGTATAACATCCTCTTCTTGGGGTTATAACCATAAACACAGGAGTTATTTGAAAAAGTATATCATTATATTTCTCTGCGAAGAATTTAGCACAGCACTTCGTGACATATGCATATGCGGCAGAAATTCTCAACCAGTGGGTCGCGATGTTTTCCCAGGTTGTCCACGAGAGGATAAAATGAATTGAAAGTAAAATATAGAGAGACATTAGTGAAGACGAGATTAATCCCAGACGTCAAACCAAAATACAGGGCAATATTAGGAGAGCTTAACTTTCCAGGAAAGATCTAACCTACTAGCCCAGATTACTGTAGAAGGCATCATAGGGAGAAGGCTTGCTGGCTAACAGCTTGAAATACATATTATATCTTTGTTGATCTTAACCATCTCCAGTGAAATCTTCGTCAGTTCCAGCTTTCCTTCGGGTTCCTCTGTGTTGTGATTTGGGGGACGCTGATATTTGGGCAGAAGTCGAAGTACAAATTATATTTTATCGATTTCGTTTCTCTGTTATCTGAACCGATTAAAGTATTTCTCTATATTTTTGGGGTGAGGAGGGTTTATGAAGTTCATACTATCCATAACTTCCGGCAGTTACTTATTTCGATTTAACATTTGAAGCAGATGGAATGTTCCTGATAAAACTGAGTGCAACCCATGATACTAATGGTAGCGCTCCTGGTTAAGTCCCTGGGACAGGATTCGCCTTTCCTCCAGAAAATGTAAAGCCTACTACAGATCCGGAAGCATAATGATTCACACATTCAAGTTGGTTCATAGTGTCAGAAAGTATGGAACGAGAAAGCATAGTTTGTGACGAAATGCTGCCCAATGCATTCAGGAGGTCTTCACAATTGAAGTGGCATTTAGATCGAAATAATTCAGCATTGAAGCATAAACCAGTCGAGTTCTTTTAGAAGCTTGAAGAGGCAAAGAAACAGAAAGGATTAATGAATGAATCACCTATGCTCAGAGCAATAAATGTAAAGTGTCGTTTCTAAGTAAATACATTTAAAAATGCATTTATTAAATCATACTTCTGTATTATTTCATGACGTTTCAAAAGGTATAGTTCTCTATATGTCTACTATCTACTGTATATACAGTAGAACTCGGTTATAACGTCATCGAAGGGACCAGGGGAATATCGTCGTTATAACCGAGGTTGCCTTTAGTGACATTCCCTTTTCCTTTTTTCAAAATGGATGCTATATAACGTTACATCTCCAATGAACATCAATAATGCCACACTAGCTTCCGTTTCAGGATTGATCCACTAATCGTAATGTTCCCACTTCTTTGGACTTTGAACTACTCTATATTAATACTTTAGCAAGGCCTCGTCGACGTCATCTAGACAGATCTACGAAGTTTCTTGTTATGAGACATGTTCTCGTAAGCACGGATGTCACGATTATCCCAAATTGTGGAAACAGATGAACAGGTGTCCATATTTTTCGAGGGGGACTTCGTCTCTACTTCGAGCACTTCCTAATAAATTAATCATGCACACTTTCCTTTCAATCGTGAAGTCTTGCCTCTTTCGCTTTCCACTGGCCATATTGTCAACGAGAAATGCAATGGCGACTGAAGATGAGATGATCTTGTTAGTTACTGGGGATTATCCCTCCCTCACATTCCTCCAGTCATGCCCACATGACTCTCAAAGAATGCCGATTCCAGGAAAGATAACGTTATGGCTCGCCAACGCTCATTTTTTCCTATGGTGGGAATTCTAGTTTAGAATGACGGATTAGGTACATGAACATTGTCAACTTCGTCAGTGGGACCTTCAATGGACTTCTCTATAACCGAGGTTAAATGTAACGTGCCTTACGGGCTGTACGCTGGGACCTGGCGCTTTTCATCGTTATAACCCAGGTTTCGTTAGAACCGAGGTCGTTATAATCGAGTTCGACTGTATAAGGGAAGTGGGCGTGCTGGGTCGCGACATAAAATAGGTTAAGAACCACTGATATACAGCGTATCCGAAAATTGATAAACCTAAATTTACCACGTTGCTTATGTCCGAGATAGGCATTCGTCTGGTAGGAGTCTCGCGTTAGGCTAGGGTAGCAGAGGCGTAGGTCAGTGCGGTCTGGATACGATACCTCCTAAGTTCAGTCAAGTCTGGGACACCATGCACAGTATATGCACGAGGACCTTCCTAGGATCTTCGTGCATGAGAGGAACTTGGTTACCCTATGGAATTCCAACTTTCTTTCTGTATGCTCCAGTTTCTTCAGAGAAGTTTGACCTGGCACGTTTCCCGCATTCCTAAGATCACTTATTTAACAAATAAATTTCTCTGGCCCTTGAATTGAGGAGGAATGACTCCAAGACATTCACTACCTAGAAGGTTTTTTCAGCGAGCGAATGAACTTCAGAGTGTTGAGATAGTAATGGTTATCAACTTCTCAGAGCCTTGCGTTATTTCTGAACAAAGAAAGGTGCATTCGAGAAAGGTGCAGCTTGAGGTCGATATCCATCCACTAACTGCGCGATACTTTAGCCAGATCACTTCCATAGGGGTTCTCTCCTCCCTCCATTTGAACAATGAAACTGACGTGGCAACTGAAAAACGATTACGGTGTCCATTTGGGCTTCATGACCTGCAAATACCATCTTTTTTATTATTTACGAAATGTCGACAGCATTATTTCGCAGGTTTCTACAGTTTATGAGGAACGCGAGCGAACAGTGGTTGTCATATCTAACATTTCCAGGGAGGCAAAGCTTTCATATTTTAGAAGCTTTTGTCTCCTCAATCCTATCCATTCCCCATGAAGAAGTGAGAAGTGGTAATGAGTGAGAGAATGAGGTTACGGATACAAGCTTCCTCAACGAAGACCCCGTGGCAGATGCCCGGTGTAAAACCATTATAGAAGATGCGGAGTGCCGAAATCCGTGAGAACCCCCATGTCATGCACCTCCTTCTTCGGATCGAAATAACTCATGCCTGTTAGTTGGGCACATCTCCCGTGTGCCACTTGTTGTTGAGAGGCTCAAAAAGGTGTATCCCAGTTTTAAGCGATCGACAGAAGACCATTCGGTAGGCCTCGCGGAAGAGGGTCGGAATGTAATGCGAAGTTCCACCTCGATAGGTTTGGTGTTCTGCCGCTTGCTGAGCTGGAGTTCGGGACACAAAAAAGGGAAGACTGAAGGATTCTTCTCCGCCTTTCGACTTGTGACCACATTAAGTTCTGATGAAAATGAGGGAATAAATCCGTTTTTATTATTTGAGTTAAAGGTAGGATGACTTTATTTTTCTAGGTTTGTACTTTCCTGATGCTATCATTGTTTCCTCCTTCCTTTTGGAAGAAACAACCAGATGGAATCATTATGGAAACCATTCAAATCAGAATGGAAGAATGGTTCGAATGAATGAATGAATAGCTCACGATCAATGAGTAATTGAATTGTCCCTCTTTGGCGATTTCAATTGCCCATTGATGGGGGGCGGGGGGCAAGAAGCATCTGAATCAACGAGTATCAATTGCATAAAGCTTTCACAGAATGTTCCTTCTTCCCGCACCTGTTAGGTGCCTATTGCTATTGCTCGCCAAAACCGCAGCACATAATTTTACGAGAGCTCTTTGGCAGGAATGGTGCTTCTGAAACCTGATTGATCGTGATACCGGATGTTAAAGTCGGAGAGGAAGGAATGGTTGGTTCTGGCAACATAGCGCTCTAGAATTTTTGAAATGACTGGAAATACAGAGACAGTTTAGCAGTTGCTAACACTTTGCACGCTGCCTTTCTTGTAGAATGAAATTACCCTGGTAGTTTTCAGCATTTTTGATACGGAATAGATGAATTTTAAGCTTGGTGAGAGTTGTTACAAATACATGAGAGTTGTCCCGGAGTTTGAGCATCGTAGTTGTTATTTAATCAAGACCATAGGACTTTGAGCTTGAAAGCCTTGAAACCATCTTCTTTGTGTTAACTGGTGTGGGAGGTGGCATTGAATGGGAGGGGACATGTGTTACACCAGGTATCGAATAATCGTCGATCATCATGGAAATTCGATGATGCCTTGGTGCATGAGTCAGGTGGGGAATCCGAAGACAAGCTGTCGGCAGCATTCATATTTAAAAAATAATACAAGGAGGACATATCATGAGAGAGGTCAACTGGAATGGGTTTTGGGGCTGGTTTATAATGTATATCCTTATTCAGTTTATTTCGAAGTTGACACGGTGAATGCCGAAAACATTGATCCTGGAATAGAAGTACCATGCAAAATATACTCAAGTAAATAGTAAACTAAGTATCTATAGTACTTGAAAATATGTCAGTCATCTGAGTGTCTGCAGAGCCTTTCCGAAAAAATAATTATTCTGACAGAGGTTAGGGATAGTGTGAGACATCCTAGAGATTAATGCATTGGTTCTGAAATAGATAAGGTTCATTGACATGTGCTCATTAATGGCATTTTTCAGGGTAAGCATTAAGTCCTTTTTTCCTGAAAACAGCCATCATTGGTGGTAGCGATGAGGGAGGTGACGAAGGAAATTATAAATTATTTCGCTTGAGCAAAACGGTTTTTTTTAATTGTGTTACTAACGGTTTTGCATGAATGGAACATTAAATGGGGGATTTAAGAATCTATTGATATATTGCATCCCTATCCATGCCCTGCAAGAAAAATGTCCAATTCGTTCTACTTTCTTCAGGATCGCGCAGTTGAGCCCAATATATTCTTAAGACATAGTCATTGGTGCGAGTGCCGATGGCGCACTTTTCTGGTAAATTAATGGCTTATTTTCAAAATAATCAGAACTTTAAAAAAGCTACATGATCTCACCCCGTATGTGAAGCCGTCATATGATCTCTCATACGCGTCTGCAAAGAATCAACATGTCAACTTATGACACTCGTCTTTCGCTCATACCTTGACGTCAAACATATGAGAAATCACATTTATTCAATTTTCACCGTTCAACTTCTGACCTGTCACAGAACTTCCGTCATTATCATCTGGTTATAATCACTGTTACCAGAAATCACTGGGATTGTACGGAGTCAATTATTTTTGTTTTGAATTTTCGAAGTGAATACATAGGCTAACGCCCAAACACCCTCCACACTGAGATCTTTAACGCCACGAGTAACCTTATTTAGAAGTGTTCGAAAACAAATAAAATTGGAAATCATTTTTCGAGGTGAAGCTGATACCAAAGGAGGATTATCTGGTGGAGCCATCTTTGCGATCATCATCGTGATGGGGATATTTGTGGGTCTCGTCGGCTTCCTCGTCCATGCCTCCATTTACCGGCCCGATCGAATACTTGCCATCAAGCGGAAACTTGGCTTTACCCGTCCACTGAGCGGAATGAGCCAGGTTGGTTATGTTAACCTCTGACATTCCCTCAATGCTGAGATGTGCCATAGACGAACTGCTGCAGGCAGATCACTTGTGTTCTGTGATCAAAAAGACGAACTGCTGCACACATATGAGTTTTATTCTGTGATCAGAGTTTCTTGCATCCGATTCATGTTGGGTAATAAGATTCATGGAGTGTATAAAATCGACTGTTTCATTTTCTCGAAGAGATATTTTCGCAGATAGGCCAGGAATCCATCACTGATAATCTGAAGTGACTCAACATAAGCAAGTTCTCTCGAGTCAAGTTATGAATAGCATTACACGCCCCGATACATCGTCCATTTCTCAGAAGCATTTCTCTATTTGATTGACCACAGATCTTGGGGATGTCGGAATGTCGAAAGCAGAAACGCAGAAAGGTAGTATTGTCGAAGGGCAAGAATGTAGATGTCATAAAATCTCGCTTATGCTTAATGTCGAATGGAATGGAGCCAGAATTATAAATCATAGACGAAGAGGCACACTCCCACAGGATGATCACTCTAGTAAGAATCACATCTTTCGACATTCGACATGTTTCGACATTCCCTCTTCGTCTATGATTTATAATTCTGGCTCCATTCCATTCGACATTAAGCATAGACGAAGAGGGAATGTCGAAAGATGTGATTCTTACTAGAGTGATCATCCTGTGGGAGTGTGCAAACATGACAGTTCAACGATTTGTTCCACGAAAAGGGCAATGAAGGGACTGGTGGAGTGCTTCGAACTGTCTGCGGATATAACTGGAAAGTCATGAAGGTACTTTCATCTTCTGAATTCTCTGCTTTGTCTCTCTCACGAAGCCTTACCTAGCAACTTGGTCTCCTTGCAGGTAATTTAACTCTTTAAATGCGACTGTGGATCCATCAATGAAGTAATTCCATGGGCTTCTATGTAGAGAGAGAGGGAGAGAGAGGGATATTTCACCTAGTTTCGGCTCGTCAAAAAGTAAAAGAAAAACACAAAAAAAGAAAACTTCAAAGAAGTCACAAAGATTCCCGCTTTTTCAGCCTAATCAGCATACTCCTCTTTTTTTCAATTCTGATGTAGGGAAGATGCGTCATGTTTCGGGTTACCATGCCTGTTGTCCTGTGCATTTATGTATTATTGCAAAGAGAGGATGACTCGAATCTTCACGGATCGTGTTATAAATTCGTTGACCATCCTCATTCATTCTCTTGATGAAGTCAGCTTCATAGTTGGAGATATTTGTCCCGAGAGGCGCGCCAGTCCTTCCAAAATCTTCTTATTGTGTTGGCAGGATTTCATCGAGATGAAGCCCGTAGGAATGCGCAGGCAGAATGCACGTTGCAATGAACATGGTGATTGGATGTTGTGATTTGGAGGTGTCTCTGAGGAGACACCTCCAAATATACATGCGGCTTTGGCAGGTCATGCATGCAGAATGCACACGTTCGTCAAATTTGAGTTCATCATCAATTGTTATTCCCAGGTACTTGACCTTTTTCGCAGGCGTTATCACTTCATCTTCTATGTTTATGCGACTATTCTTGAGCTCCAGGAGGGCTGACTTTTTGACCCCCTGTTAGAAATGATGAGCTCTTGGCACTTCTCGGGATTTAAGCGTAGGCCTTCTGAAACTGACCAGTTATGAAGATGTTGGACTTGCGCTGCATAGCAAGTGAAGCCTGATTCAGAAGCCATCGATGCAGTAATCACCGTGTCATCCGCGTACTTCATTATGATGACGTTTTGATATGACGAACGGAGGCGATCGGTGTAGAGCAGGGTCTCCCTGCCCTGGGGTCGCCAAGAGCATATTTGGGGTCGAGAACCGGCAGCCAAATGCCGAGTTATATTTTTCTTTGTTTTTTTTTAGCGCTTAGGTGAGGGAGCATGCCGAACTTCAACCAGTGCTTGGGATCCTGAATGGTATGGTCGTGATTTTTGGGGTCTCGCGTGAAATAGGTTGGGAAGCCCTGGTGTAGAGGGTATACAGGAATGGGGATAAGACGCCGCCTTGTAACACTCCTGTTATACAGGGAAGAGTGCGTGATCGTTTTTTCCCGTAGTGCACATACTGTGCATTTTCACCGAGGTAGCTGGTAATTCCTCCGATAAGCCAATCTGGAACTTCTATCTCTGCTAGAAGGCAAAGAAGACGTTGCCTATCAATGCAGTTGAAAGCAGAGCTGTAGTCAGCGAAGAGACAGCAAATAATTCGTTGGGACTCTATTATTGAGTCCCGAGGTGATATAGTGAAAAAGATGAGTAGCAGCATCGAGTGTTGATCTCTTCGGCTTTTATGCGTATTGGAACGGATCAGAAGACAGAGCTTCATATTTTCTCGGCTGATCTAGCAGGACGTATTCATAGACCTTCAAAATTGGTGAAGTATTGACAACAGGGCGAAAGTCCTTTAGCTCCCGCGGTATTTTTTAAATGATATTTTTCAGTCTACAGGTATATACGTTCCATATACCGACCAGTCGATGATATGACACCAGCGTTCTCTGCGGGAATCAACATAGACCTCCTATTGCCGACCTCCAAGAGGTGGTCATGCCTGCATTCTCCGAGGGGTTTTCGACCGTTTGCGAATGCCATCTGGGAGGCCCTGTTATATCCTGCTGATCGAACCACTTGTTTCACATGACAACATCGTACTGTGACCATCTCCGTTATACGTTTATTGGGTCTTTCTCTTCTGACCATGTAATCGTCTAAAATAATTTGCATTCTTTTATATTTCAAGAGTTACATTTTGCATTCATTATGAATACATGGGTTCATATACATAGTATTTTGGGGTCAACGTATTTCTTTCACTTCTGAGCCTCAGTGTCCGACATATGGCTTCGTCCTGTCGGGAGAAAGGGGGAAGGGCGTGAGAAGGGGCGAGATGCCGTATACGTCGAAGCAAAGAAGTGAGCATTGCGCAACCTTTTTGGGCTACTTAATCGTTTAAAAATGCCGTGAGCTATTCCATGAACTATATCCAGACATCCAGTCGAAGTTTTCCATATTGAAATTAGTAGAAAAATCGATATGAACGGGATCTGTGGCGAATGCAGGAAGTGAACGTGCACCGAGTGTTCGTACGGAGATTATCGAAACCATTTGGCGACGAGGGACAGGCAGCTCTCGCAAGTCAACACGGAGATTGTCGCAGCAGGCTAGCTTATCGAAGACCTCTTGTCGTAATGAGTTAAAAGAGTTGCGTTTGAAACCGTACCGGATTACTATAGATCGCGAACTGAAGCCTCCAGATGAAGATGCACAAGTGCGATACTGCCAATGAACCTCTGGCAGTATCGCACGGTTCCCGGTCAATTCCCCGTGGTCAATTCCCCAAATGGTTATTTCCTCGACGATCAATTCCCCGAAAGGACAGTTCCCCGAACAGTCATTTCCCCGTTTGGGATTTCCCCAAAGGAAATCCTAAACAAGGGTAAATTCAAAGGACAGAGCGTGTAGTACGTACCCCCTCACTCCCCCCCCGGGATGCGGCCGCCCCCCAAACGAACCGGAACCAAAGGGAGGGGGGTCTAGGCAAACGAAAGGAAAGGGGAAAGTCACTAATCTACTCTAATCCTTGGGGGGGGGGAGTAAATTAAGTTCTTCACCTCCCACCCAAGAAAACTTCATTCCTTTAGGGAACATGACTGCAGACACAATGCTAGTCAGATCATTGATAAAGATTCACAGGAAAGGAAAAAAGATTTTAAAAAAAAGGTGACAGAAACGGTGGTAAGATAATCCTCTCGGCCGCCAGAGATGAGACGATCGACAAGATGTCGATCAAAATCTAAAACGGGGCTATATATGGAGAAGTTGGATGGCTTAAGAATCAGATCATTAAATGGTCAGTTCTTAGACGGTGTGAGAGTTCGTGTATTCATGGAGTTCATGAAGAGCGAAAAGGGCAAGAATCTTCTTGTTCTTGAGGGCTATCTGCTCGCACAGAACAAGATGAGCAAGGACGGACGAAGAACGTATTGGGAGTGCCTCTATAGAGGATACAAAGGAAACAGCAATTTCAGAGCTACAACTGAAGGAGAGCTGGTTGTCAGCAGGCGAGGGCAACATCATCATGCTCCAGAACCTGGAAAATTACAAGCCCGCAAGGCGATCGCAAACATCGTGAATGATGTACCTCTTCAGAGACGAACAAGGACGTCAACTATAAATCGACCCCTAGACATGAAGGAGATGGATGCGGTCGATAGCCCTCCTTCCGCGACCGTGAGATCTAAAAACCGTGATCGGGGAACTGTCCCGCCGGGGAAGTAACCTCGGGGAATTGACCGGACACCGTATCGCACACCTGCGTCGTCAAGGATATTGCAGGCTGATTCTTGGACCCGATTGCTTACATTATGTCCGAAGAAGCATGGTTCCATTTCGGATATGCAAAACGGTCAAAATACGCGTAACTGGTATGCAGAATACCCACACGAGGAAGGGCATAAGAGCCGGTGGGGCAGGGGTGGCAAATGCCCACTCACTTTCCAGTTGAGGGAGAAAAGGGAATATTTTGCCCCTCAATTTTGAAACCCAACAGTAGTGTGAGTACACTTGCAAGTTGCGATTCAAGATCCTTCGTGGCATTTAGCGGGGTTCGGAAAGGAATCTTAGTTCGAAGCAAGGTTAGGGGGACCGGTGTGGTAGGGCACATTCGGCAGGTGTCCAATGTGAGTTCTTTCTGGTCTCGGGTCCAACATCTCCCATCCGATTATCCTTCTCTAAAGTCTTTCCTGGGAAAGACGAGAGGTACTAGAGTCAGTCCCCTTCAGTCATAAGCGGGAGCGCTTTTTGAAAAGTCATCAAGAAACCAAAGGCAGCAAAATATGAAGAAACTTCATGGAAAACTTCATGGGTGGTGTTGCATCATCGGTTGTCCCTACGGACGAGATCGCACAGGAACCTGTGCATGTAAGTGAAAGACACCTCTTTCAGCCGCAAAAATATGATTTTCTAAATAAATGGGGCAGGGCATTCGATGCAACGTACTTTGATATGTGACCACGGCTTTCATGCTTGCCCGTGAAAGACGCGGTTTTGTGCTACGCATGTTCTGAGGCACGTGAAGCTGTTGCAAGCCAGTCACGTGGGACCAGCATTCGTAGAAACGGGATTCTCCCGACTAGAAGAAGGAAACGTTTCGTTTTAAGTGTCGCGAGGCATCTGAGCGTCACGAGGATGCAGTGTCTCGAATTTCGAATTTTAAATCGAGATCCGCTCAACGTGTGGACGTGCAACTCAAATCAGCAATGTCGGAAAGAACAACATGTCGCAACATCGGCCCTTTGGGTGAGTTTTCAAACTGTTTAATTGTTCATGCAAATAATGGGAATCTAAAATGAATTTCATCCGACGAGATGTAGAATCCACTTTGAAATCAGGGTCAATGCCACTCTTGCAGGCGATCTTCTCATCAATGAAATGCCCTGGTCGCTAAGGACTGGCATTTTGAAGTCATGAATGCGACACTGACAATTTTTTTTTGGAATCGGTACACCTACGAAGAACAGACATAAAAGTTGTTTACTGGCTCTTTCGTAGGAACGATTTCATGAGTCCCGATATCCAGAATGAAATAATATTGGTGCATACGAACCACATGGTAATTGTGAAAGCAACGCAGTCCTCTTCCTCACTGAGCTCGATCGCCGACGGCGCAAATGTCAATGGAAGGAAGCAATTCAGCATATGCCTGAGGACTGTCGACAAATATTTGAATGAATGTTTCCTTGGCTTCTACAATACTCCTGAATCGAGTTTAGACATGTTTAAGGACGCTTTCTTGCGAATGAATGAGGAACTGCGAGGTCACCGTTTCGATGGAACTTCGAATATGAGTCGGTGTTTCCATGGTGTCCAGGCAAAAATTTCTCAAATGTAGCCAAAAAGCGTCTACACTTACAGCATGAACCACTCTCGACCTGGCTCTTCAGGAAATATCTGCCGAAGTTGACAAAATCTGTAAATCTGCATATGTTAAACAAGTGTGAAACATTTTCGAGAATGAGCGGAACGTTGCGAGAACGCATCGGTCCAGCTTCGTCGATTCGAATTCTGTCAGATTGAAGAGTTTGTGTCCCACTCGATGGTGCATTCAAGCCACAGCCTTACGCATATATTACGCAAGAAGGAAGCGTATTCAGAGGGGAGTCCATATGGCTACTACAAGCTGCAAGTATCGGACATACCCAACCGAAATATAATTTTCTTATGAATTTTATTTTAGGTTTTGCTGACTCGTCGAACTTTCCGAGGACAAGAATATGTGATGTGACCAGAGTCTCACTCATCTGTCAAGGGCCTTCTTAAGAAAAGATTAAAGGCGAATATTTGTCTGGCTTGCCGAGTGGAGGGGCCATCTTTGGATTGGCGATGCCTGTCGAAAGCACTCGATTTCTCAACCAGAAACTCCAAAAAATGTGGACAAACAAAAGGAGTTTGAGGTAAGATGCAACTGCCTATGGAAATGTGACGACTTTGCTGTCTTTGCGCGAATTTTGTGTATCTTCGTGTTCTAGCATCGATCAAATCTTCATGCCGTGTTCCCAACGTAAATATTTCAATATGACTCCGGAGACAGCTGAGAAACTGGATTTTATGTTTCCCAAGCAGAGACGAACTCTAAAGATTCCGCTCGGTACACTCAGTGACAGAATCTACGCAAAGGACACCCTTGGCTATAGGACACGATGGCAGACGTGGTTCTTGAAAGTGCTGGATCCTGTCTCTTCTGAGGTTGGTTAAATGCATGGGGATGAGAATATCGCTAAGGCATTCGTAGCTGAATGTGGTGAATTCGCCATTGCACATCAACCGAAGATTCAGTCAAGAGGGATTGAGCGAGGCGATGATGAAGGAAAAAATGATATTGGCTGCTGGCAATGACATGTTCTCAGCCCCCCGAGCCTAACTTCATTCATTACTTCCCGCAGCTCACGTTCCAGTCTTACGATAGGGCAAACTGTGCCATTAGCCGAGCCTCCTCGCACAGATTTTTTCAGATGCTCATGTAGGAATAAAATCATTGGAGAATATCCTTGCCGTATCTACCGAAATGTCCAGAAGTTTCGTGCTGCTTGTAGGGTCCTCCGTCGACCTTGAGTGATACCGCTTCGCGTTTATTGCTGGAGAAGAACGTACACAACACCTTTTTCTTCAAGTGGAGGAGCTGGTGAATTATGCGATAGCAATCCGTTCTTGATTTCTGAGCAGAGAGAGATTTTTCGGTATTGACACCACAGCTCCGGACGAACGCCGCATTGACGCATGCACGGCAACATATTTTGGACTCTTTGCAAAGAAAACCAAGAATAGAAAAATTATATTTGCATTTTAGCTTCACATGAATTTGATGTCCTGATCGTGTTTGAATGAAGTAGTAAGTTTTCCGAATTTCAGAAATGAACTTTCATTTGCCCCAATCCCCTATATAGCATTTTTTTAATAGAAAATATCACAAACTAGAGATGATGATTAATGGAAGTGCTAATAATTCCTACAATACAAGCAGTTCTATCTTGAAACACAGAAACTTTGAATACAGCATGGCAGATATACAGGGCGTCCCAAAACTAAAGTCCCAAAAGTAAACGCGCACCATTTCCATCGTTTGACGGAACTCCACAAAAATTGGCATGAATACGGGGAATATAATCAAATTTTACTTACCAGACTATAAAATCATTTCATCAACTCTGCATTGATTAAAGCTCTCAATGTGCACGCCACCATTTTAAGCGATCAGATTCAGCCTCTCCCTGAAAAAAGCAAACTTTTCTCGAAAAAATCAGGAGTAAGGGAAGCGCAAGCTGCTACGATGCCCTTCTGGAGTGAGTTCAGATCCTTGAGCGACTTCCGGTATACCAGTTGCTTTAAATGCCCCTACAAAGCGAAGTTGCAGGGGGCCAGGTCTGGTTGTCTAGGGGGCTAGACGATCGGTCCACGTCTTTCAATCCAGCGCTGAGGAAAGCTCTCTTCCAGCCAGGTCCGCGCCTCTTTGGATGAATTTTCTCCGAATCAGTAACAGGAATCTCCAAACAGTCGTACCAGCAAACAGACTTAGCGTTTTCGGATGCAGAATACGACGCTTTTGATTTTCTTTTCCACTCACGCTACTTTAACTGTCAAATAATTCACGAGAACCATGATTCAAACTGGCTTCGCCCGCAGGCATAAAAACTGCAATCTCGAAAAACTTAGATTTCCAGGAAACTGCCAACAAATCAGTTCAGCTTCAACTGAGAATAATAAAGCTTTCCACGCTAAAATTCTATGTCAAAATCCATATGCATGCCAAATTTTGGGGATTTTCGTTGAACGACGCTTGAACATTTGAGCGTTTACATTTGGGACTTTAATTTTGGGACACCCTGTATTTTAATGTCAAAGTTCCGAGCAAAGTTTCAAAGTATCGCCTGAAAGCATGTACGTACGTGGAACGTGCAGCCCATTAACTAGCATATCAAGGCTTTGCCCATCGGTACCCATTTCATTTGCCGAATGTGTTTATATTATTTTCATGGATCAGATATCCACTTCAGCCCTTAACATTTTCCACACGTGAAATGTCCAGGTTTCAAATACAGTACTGAATTCCACAGCCAAATGGCACCACGGAACCTTCGAACCTAAGACCGGACACATCCTACTAGGAAAGAATAGTTTCCTTCCTTCTCCCCGTCCTCTCTTCATGGCACACGGAGCAATAAGTGCACTTTTAATGTTTTAAAGGTAACTAACATTTTCGGAAGAATTTCAATCCAGAGATTTTCATTAGGAACAGAGAAGTGTGAACACATTTAGGAAGCTTTGCAGCACGGTGTCCAGTGAGTCCTTCTTCCCGACATCAACATTTGTGGCTGTTCATTGGTAAGGCAACTACGTGTTCCTGCCATGTCTGCCAGGAAGGTGACCGCTTTTGAGGAAGGTAGAGCATTATTTGTACTGCTTTGGCAAAATGGACAACCATCTCCTGTCACACGATGACATGAGAGGATCCCAATGGACTAAGATGATTAGCTACTAGTCAGGAAGGTAGCACCGAATGGCACACATACGTTTTGCCTGTACTAAAGCTCCCTCTAAGATTTCTCATCGTCGGAAATAGGGTCCATGTGCCAAATGTCTAAATGCCCGTATCCATTTAACAACGTACACATGGGAATCTAGAAGAATAACTCCCATCTATCTTTATTGATTAGACGTAGAAAGGGTTCACATTTGTACCGATTTTGCTCGCCATACCTTTGCATGGAACGTATTTTGCGACATGCGTTTGTGCGTCATATCGTGCGTATGTGGAGGGACGGGAGGATGTAATTTCATTCCACGATGACTAAAGTGAAAGCAATCGGTCACCATTGGGAAACGAACCCTCGCCAGAACGATAAGAGACAAACACATAAATGTATTGGGTTGGAAAGAAAGTCTTGCAACACTTTCTAAAACCACCGTATTTACTCCAGTATAGTGCGCCACCGTGTATAAGACGCACCCCCGCTTTTGAGGTCCCAATTTGTGTAAAAAAAGATTCCCCGCGTATAAGGCGTACCCCCCTATTTTGTAGCGAAAAGTGTCGGACAAGGGAGATGAATAAGGGGTAAAGCCTGTCTTGAGGTAGGTCGAACCTCGTTTCTTATTCACTGTCCTGACCTTTATCGAGGGGGGGGGGCACAGTATCCCTAACGTTTGTTTTATTATCCGTGAAAACGGATGGAAATATACGGCGAAATAACAGAGCTGCAGAGAAATCCATGTGATTCAGGAAGCGAAGGAGCTGGGCATCAGTGCAATAGGTCATAAGTATGACATCGAGGAAAGTTGTATACAGAAGCGGTTGGAGGCGAAGGCGAAATTAAGCCCGGCTCTAAAGAATCTCATGGCCTTTCGTGGGGAAAAAGGAATCATTTCCGGTAATCAAGAAGGGAATGACCGAGAGTGATGGAGACGCGAACCCAAACGATTTCGAGAGCAAACGGGATCTCCCATCGAAAATTCAATGGATCATGAGGTTGAACGACGCGATTCATAAGCAAGTTGGATTTTCTGTTGGTCGGAAAACGTCAGCAGCTTTCCATGAAAAATCATTGTCTCTGGAACGGCCCATCAGAGGAGGATGTGAGCTCCGCGAATCAATTTTCCACGCCGCCAGACACCTCAGATTCCGATACCGAATGAAGTCAGCGAATCGACGTAGCCACTCCCTGTTTACTGTTTTATATTTATTATACTTCACCTGTTCTGACTGACTGCAGACAGTTTCCGCCTCAAATTAGTGATCAATGAGTTATAGGTACGCTGAAAATTTTTTTTATCGAAAAAGAGAATTTTTTCCTCGAGTATAAGACGCACCCCCTCATCGAACACAATAAAATATGCAAAAAATGCGCCTTATACTGTACACGAGTAAATACTGTATTTATAAAAATTTTGAAAGGAATGATGGGCGCGGCTTTGCATTTGTATATGCTGGAATGTTCTCGAAGCTTCTGCCCTCGGGGTATATGAGGCGGCTTCTGCCATCAGTTGGCAGCCATGGCTCCGACCGAACGAGCAACTCTTCGCCCCATCGTCTAGGACGAGTTCCTCCAAGGACACTCTGCGAGAGCCGCCGCGGACAACATCTGCGCTGCATTCAAGGGCAACGTCGTCCACTATTCCACGGTGTCTCGATGGTTGAAACGCTTGGAATCTGGCGACACGACCTTCGGAGATCGACCACGCTCGGGACGTCCATCGACAGTCGATGACGAAGCCCTGCTGAACGCCCTCGACGCNGCTCGAAAATGATGTCGGCCGTTTCTTCGCTTCGCAATCGCCAGAGTTCTGGGCAAAGGGCATCGAGCAGTTACCCGTGCGTTGGGAACATGTCATAGACAACAATGGGCATTACATTGTAGACTGAGATTGCATTTCAATAAAGTTATAACATTTTGAAAAATTTGCGCAGTGTTGCAAGACTTTCTTTCCAACCCAATATTTACGTTCTTCTACCTTCTAGAGAAGCTGATTTCGATGGTATTCGAAAGGAACAGTCTTCGCGTCATGATCAGGAGAAGTGACTCAGGGAAAGCTTCATATATCCGCTAATGGACTTCGCCTCCAACGGCGACCTTCTCTGTTCTCTCCGGTTTTTTGCCTCTCCCTTGTTATTCTTCTGAAGGCCATCGTTCGAAAGCTCGTTTGTTTCATCCCTTTCCCTTATCATTTATCTTCCAGTTTTCTGTGTTTTACTTATCTCTTTACCATCTCACCTCTCTTTGGAACCGTTGTGAGCTAGTGGTGCTCCTCATTCCCAGAGTAAAAAAAAATATTGAAAGGAGAGATGGTTAGCGTTTTTTTAATGAAGGATAGGGAAGTCTGAATACGGACCTTGTATGAACAATACATGGGGCATAAAGAATGTCGTGCTTACGTCATCGTTCACCTCCAAACCAACCACTTGAAATACAATTTGAACGGAAACAAGATAAGATATACTGGTTGGTTCAGATAATATTCGCGGTACATTAGGAAATATCTGCCACGTTGTATTCCTTTGAGAGCCACAGCCACTTCCTTGGTTCAGATCAGAAGCGGTCTGTCAATTTGAAGAGCGGAGGACCGTGCGCAGTCGTCAATCAGCGAAAAAGAGACATGGCTTGGTGATTCTTGTAGAATACGTCGTCGACACTCTTGGTTTGAAAAAGCTTGTGTGAAATGAAGCTCCTAATACTCTGGACGGCATTGGTCATCCTCCTACTCAGCTATGCACGTGAGTGTAAATAATCCGAACGGAATCCATGGGTATTGAAGCCCCTCTCGGGAACTCGCGATTCGGTCCTTCTAAAGTCCAAACAGTAAAAACCTAAGACGAAAGAAATCGTTCGCGAACTCATGTTCCTTATATCCTTGAAGGAGATATGAGTCTCATTCACTTATAAGGAGCGATGAAAGTCTGTCATGTTCATGACACTTTCATTGACTCCTATGCTCACATTTTCAGTATTTTCGGCCCTACGGATTATAAGCAAATATAAAACGAATTTGGTAGGAGAACCACCATGTAAATTGCTGCATGTTCCCCTAGGCCATATGAAAACGCCGTTATCAAATTGTAGCATTTGGTCGACTTCTCCTGTAATACTGGAAAGGAGCATACTTTCGGGATCGTCTCAATTTCAAATTTAAATGATGCTGGGTTTCTTATCATGTTACTCCTGTTCTAATTGACGGAATGTTATCCCGTATCGAGTAATAATCATAAGACATAGGCTTTCAGTTTCTGTGAAAGCGGGAAGGAACATGACACACACAATGCCTCCTAGTACAGTCGAGACAGGTTGGCAAGTGCAAAGGAGAATATGATAATGAGAAAGGTATAGGCATACATAACAGAAAAAATGTTCTTCCTAATCCTGTTATGAAGAAGCAGGATTATGAACTCGGATCCTCTCTGTACCTTAACTCGCAGACGTAACAAGATGACGAACATCTGCCAAGTTATCTGAGTGGGGATGCGCATTATACATTTCTGGATGTTTTAAATGGGAAAATGGTTTTATTGATGTTAATGAAACTCATGAGACCAGTAGCTTCTATCGGATACCATGTGCAACGAAGGTCTTATAACAAGTTCGACGTCAATAACTAATATCCTTTATGTTTAAACCAAGAGTGCGAAAAACGCTTCACCGACTGATAATTTTGCAGAAGAATCGGTCACTTCGGAGTCCAAACTTTCTATGGAGGAATCCAATTCTACAGAGGTCACAGGCTCTACTGTGACCACAGATTCCACCGAATCCACGGAGACATTGCCCACGGAGACCACAGATACCACTCCAGAATCCACTGAGACTTCACCTTCAGAGACGGAAACTACGTCAACAGAAGCAACAGACGACCAACGTGCCTTCCACAACACCAGGCATGCTTATTTCTGTTGCGTTCTTTATCGTACACCTAAAAGAAAACAGATGTAGATGAATCTTCTTGATTCGAGTATAAGTC
The DNA here is from genome assembly GCA_905338385.1 of Darwinula stevensoni. NCBI lineage: Eukaryota > Metazoa > Arthropoda > Ostracoda > Podocopida > Darwinulidae > Darwinula > Darwinula stevensoni. The sequence goes on along the minus strand of CAJPEV010000348.1, from coordinate 13,930 downwards.
AACTGAAGTTGGCAATTAAGGTTGTTTGATGAGATAAATTAATTACTACTTAGAAGAAATAGACACAATTTATCACGACAGTATAATGTATAAACACGAAAAGCATGCCCTTCAATACCTTAGCTATGCAAGTGCAACTTCTTTTCGGAGCATGTGCTCAAAAGACCTTATCCTCAGCCAAAAGCTGAAAGTTACTCATCTGTTTCGTGGTACAATTGGAATGGATGTTCACTGACTGAGTGAGATTCAGCTGCATTCCCTGCAACAGACGCTTGGAAACCAGATACGAACTATTTGAGAGGATGAAATTCCCTTAAGAGTTCACATCCGTTTCGAGGAGAGGTCAAAAAGCAATGGAAATTTGTCACTTTGCATGAAAATGAAAGTGAAATTTTGCCAGGGAATACCTTTCTTAGTTTTGTGGTGGAGGGGAAGTAGATCACAGATCAATCTTTGAGTTCTAGTTTAGGAGCTCCTTGTCAGTTCTAAGAGTAGGTGCTGTATAACGAACCCACGATGGTACAAATTCAAGCACTCATGAAGTGAAAACCATTTTTGAAAGGCTTATTCCATCTCTTCAACCCCCCCTTTTGAAGATGGAACTTTAAATTTTCCGGAGCCATTCTGTGTTTAGATTGTAAGAAGCATGCTCAATTTCCTCCAGATGCTCTCAGACAGAAATGAAGGAGTTGGTTTATTTCAATGGGAAGGGGTTGAATAAATTAATGGATACGTAGCCAAGAATAAGGTTTTGCGTTACCAGAGAATTATGGTTTTAAAAAGAGCAGGACCCATTCATACCTCGTGCATGGTCAAGGCGGCAATAACTTAGAGCCTAATCCAGTTAATCCTATCCAGGATAAAGCACCTTTGAATATCCAGTCTCTTTGCATAGGGACAATTGAAACATGGCGTGTGCCTTGGGTTGGACATCGAAGGAAGCACACGTGGAAATAGTTTGCAGTTTTTTATGAAAAGAAAAACGTATAAGCAAATGGAAGGGGAAAAGGGAGAAAATGCAAAAAAGGGATGAAAACAAACAGGAAAAAAAATTAGTAAATGCCTACCTGAGTGCATGGTAGGTTGCTGACCGATTGAAGGTAAATAAAAGTAAAAGGAACCACAAACTACGCCTATAAACTACGTTCTTCCCGAATTTTAAAAGCACTGTCGCGTTTTGAATGATACACGGAGTTTGGATTCATCAGACACTACGAAGTTCAGCCAGTAGAGTGATCCTGCATCACCGTGAACAAGAGCTGTAATGGTAAGAAGTTAAATTTCAATGGGCCATTCGCGCCACGGTTCATGGTATGTGCCTTGCATTGTCCACGTGCCTCATGCACGCACACACATTGCCTCATATCGGGTCCGCCCAAAGTTCTGGAACATCAATATTCTTCTTTGTTTGCGTGGTTGCATAAGTGAAGGAAAAATGTTCCAACAATTTTTTTAGTTTGTTTCCTCTCTTTGTTCAGCAAAAAACAAAAGATTGGATTTCTCTTTTTGGAAATGGAGGCGAAAGGGGAGGCAATTCTGCAGCTACACAATGCTGGAAAGCGTCCCGGCGAGATTGTAAAGGAACTTAGGGACCTCGTCATCGACAGGAAATTCATCTGGAGGACCGTGAAACGATTCAGTGAGACAGGCTCAACTGCGGACCGTCCGAGGAGTGGCCGTCCGAAGTGTTCGAGGTCCAAACGTACCCCTGAGGCCATCAGGTCCATCAGAGGCAATATTCATTGGAATCCACAGAGGAGCATGGCCCAGATGGCCAAGGAGTTCGGCATGGGTGCTACGACAATGAAGAAATCGGTCCGATACGGCCTCAAGATGCGGCCCTTCACCCTCCAGAAACGACAGGTCTTGTCTAAGAACACAAAGACCAAGAGGCTTGCCTGTGTCAATAAATTTTTTAAAAAGCTATTTAAAAAGTTGAACTTAAAAGACATCCTCTTCACGGATGAGATTTTCACCGTCCAGCGCATCCACAACCGCCACAATGAAGTGGGAAGGGAGAAGCCCATCGCCCCACACCCAAGAAAGTCGGATGAGGATTTTCTATCCCAGCCTCTGTGGTTTTTACGCCATTGACATTAGACGCGTTTGGAACAAGCAACTCACAGCTCCCTCCCTGGTCGTAATTCTCAGCTTGAATCTAGGTCGGGGGAGGAAGGGTGCGATAAATTGCTCAAATGGCTAAATGCATCGCATCGAGGACTGCACCGTAAATCAAAGAGCGCAAAGAGGGGAAGGCAAGGACCTCTCATGCGTGCTGCTGGAATCGATTTTTTCAATTGATCTATTATCAACGATTCGTGATGGTTTTCGGTGCATGACGAGTGTCAAAAGAGAGCCATCACGGTTTACGACCATGGGTGTCACTAACAATGGATTCCAGATTTCTTGTTGGCCGTTGAGAAAGGAAAGAAAGTACCTAAATTGGTCAGTTTCCAACAAGAAACGAGTCCCTACACGTAACTGGCCCTCAGATTAGGGATAAGATACTAGCTATGGGATCCGCGCCCTCTAGAGATAAGAAAACAGACGAGAAGAACGGCAATCCATGATCTTGTACGTCATGATATAAAATGAAGGAGATAAATAATGGCAAGCTTCGGGCACGGACTGTAATACACTAAATATCGTATAATGAAGAACAAATATTGATATATGAAGTGAAGGAGCACCAATAGGTCGATATTAGGTCTTCTCCCGAAATAATTGAAACAAACAATAATGGCACAAGGATGTAGTTGCAGTGGTAGTGAAGTAGATAAGATATATGCTTGTGCTTGCTTGGCATCAGAATTTGAGATTAGATTCGCTGTACAGTTGTGAAGTACGTCAGGCCTTATTCAGTTCGTTGGCGTCGCCATTTCTCTGAAAGTGCTGAAACGGACTATATCAGTGAAGAAGGGACATGATTCGGTGTTTCTTGTGAAGAACGTTTCTAATACTTTTTGCTTCCAAGCGAATCCGAGAAATGAAGCTCTTCCTCTTTCTTTCGATGGCATTGCCCATCCTTCCACTCATCTATGCAAGTGAGTGTGGAACATCCAAACGGAGTTCATTAGATTGCATTCCCTGAAATCTGCGAATCGATCATGCCATGTTCCAAAACGAAAGACTGGAAATTAATCCCATACTGTCGTGTGTAATATACCGCTGTATACCGGTATTATAGATATAGGCCTCTTCTACACAATAGAAGCGATGAAGATTAGCCTTGTTTCTGACTCGTTCAATGACTCCCCTATCCTCAATTTGTCTTAAGCCTTCGGGAATTACAGCTTGTCTCACCAGAGAATAATGTCTCCCGAAATGAAGTTAAAATTATCAAGCATTAGGTTAAGCATGAATTCACAACCTATAAAAGGTGCAACGAGGTTACAAAAGCAGGTAAGACGCAATTCACTTCTTCCCTGTGTGGCCAGGGCAGACTGCGTAGTGTCAATCACAAAAAGGAAGCAGACCAAAGCATTTACATACACAAGAGACGTGTATGCGAATGCTTCGTTGGTTGCATGTTTTTCCCTATCCTGCTGAAATGAAGCAGATGGAACTCAGGATCATTTTTTTCATAACCACAGTCGTAGGAAAATCCCCTACACCTCCCAAGGTGTCGAAATGGGAGTAGGGGAGAGCGAAAACAAGTGGAACAGTAGGGGGGAAATAGGAATAGTGGGTCTTCCGGCTCAACAGAGTATGCCATTAATGAAAATGAATGGCATACTCCCTACTCCGAGCATGAAACAAAGAAGGAGCAACATGGCTCCGCACACCTATGTCGCTAGTTTTGTGTATCTGCTAAAAACCTAGGTTTTTCCGCTCGTTCTTATCTAGGCTGCACAAATAGGACAGACTTATCGACTAGGAAACGATTCTTAGATAATTTTACAAGACATCCCGGCGAACATATCGACCTTGGGAATCAAATGTTTCGAATAGCATAACTTTTTGACAAAAGATGGGGCATAGTGGACTGAGTAAAGGTAAAATCGGCATTCCACTCTGAGCTTCGTTTTCCTAAGTCCAGCGATGAAGCGTAATTTGCTTGGTATACTTGAAAACGCGTTTAGTATCTAAGCCGAGGGAGGGCTGGATGCGATGTTGAGAGCAAGGAATAAACTCATAACGTATGTCCAACGTAAGGTCATTCCACCTCAAGTATGCTCGGGCATCACAGAATTGAATGAAATTAAGCATGCACGAGGACTTTGTTTAGAATAGTGCGCAGCTAAAATACTAGATCTCTTAATCCACCACGGGTGTAGATAGAGGCATATTAAATCTGCCCCTTGGCCTAAAAACGGCCCCAAGCCCGCTGAAGGAAGTGCTCCACTTTCATTTTTAAATATTACAGAATCGTTCAATTAAAATTATTGACGAATTCACTTGATTTTGATGACACTTCAAATTTAAATTATCTCAATATATACAGATTATACCTAATTGATTTTGTAAGAAAGATAGGCCTAACTTAACCGTGAACCTTTTTATCTTCAATTTCAGTTTGAATTTGAATTGCTATTAAATCCCCTGAAGAAAATGCAAGAATGTTAGTTGTTGAGTACTACGGGCTATTTTTGCCCTTCAACTTTCGATTTTCATATCCAGTGTCCATTTGGTATAGGTGCCAATCGCAATATAGTCCTTATGCATGCCTGATTTTTTTCCACTCTGACATGCTCTAACAAAAAATGTCTATAAGTTGATAAGCTTGAGGGGGAATGCCTCAAGTCAGCTATCAATGGGAAATTTTTTGCGTTCTCTTATTTCTGGCCAACATCTGGACGCATCCGGTATTATTGCCTTTTCCCTTCCCTTACAACTGCAAAGATGGTAAGGTATAGGGAAAGGCCCTCTATCTATTCAAATGAAATTCAATTGCAATAGTTAAGGCTTTCCACTTATTGTTCCATTTAGTCCCACACCTGGGATAATGTGGAATGATTTAGTTGTGATAAAATACATTACAACTAAAGTTCCTTCACCCCAATCCTAAATCCACATAACCTAATTACTGCACATACCTCAGGGGACATACTGCCCGGTAGTCAGCTTTTCTGCGACCCGATGACATGGATTTATGAGCTCAAAACTGCTGAACCTTTCCACTTTCTCCCACTCTCCACTATTCAATTGACATTTGTGCATTGCTTAACACGTTGACCGCCACGGAAATGCTGGCCTGTTGATTTTCCCTTTCAGTAAGGCGCACCGGTACGCCTGGCGGTCAACCTGTTAAAACCCATTCCTTTCAGTATGTAATGCGACGTCAGAGAATCACTGGTTGATTTGGGTACTCATTGTGCAGTGAGGGGAAATCAGTCTCGCAGCACGATCGGCTGAATATATCTCTAACATTTTTTGCAGGTACCACAGAAACTACGGAGACAACAAATACGGAGACAACAAATACGGAGACAACAAATACGGAGACAACAAATACGGAGACAACAAATACGGAGACAACAAATACGGAGACAACAAATACGGAGACAACAAATACGGAGACAACAAATACGGAGACAACAAATACGGAAACAACAAATACGGAGACAACAAATACGGAGCCTCCAGAGACAACAACTACGCAGCCTCCTGGGACGACCGTTGTCCCTGCATGGCCAGGCATGTTTATTTCCACTGTGTTCTATTTCTTAGATCAACGGGGAAGCACGTGCAGATGAATCATTTCATCTTTCGCTTTTCAGGAATAGGCCTACTGAAATTGACCATGTCACCATGCGATAGAGTGACCAAGTCTATGATCAAATGGGCCCATACGTTCTTATTTATTATTAAAATAGTATACATTTTATACGTGAGGAACGTTCATGTAGTATCAAGAACTTGTCGAGAACTCAGGACATATTCAAACAAGAAAAAAAGTTTGAACCTTTCCACAGTGGTCCGCTTTGCGGCACTCTCTCAGCAACGAGACCATACTTTTTTCGATACTGATGCATGTGAAATAATTGTACCAAGAAGTTCCAACGTCAGTTTATCACTCAAATCACTCCTTTCCATCTCCGATTTGTATCGAAAGGAGAATGAAATGTCTCACGAGGAAACGTCAAGTAAATGTATTCGATGGGATTTTGTTGTCAGTCTTTTGCGTCGGAAAAGAGCACGAAGAGGAATTAAGGCAGAAAGGCCTACCCTTACTCTTGGCCTTTCGGGGCTGATTCAGGTGCTACTCGTCGGCTGTAAGAACATACCTTATGCATTGTATACGACGAGAGAGTGAACACTTCGGATGCTGACTCCTCATCTTAGTCTTCGGCCATAAACAATAACCTGGGAAATTATAATGCATTCGATTGATTCACATCGAACCGAACCACGACATTTTTGATTGACAATCTCAAAACAATTATATGATATCCTCTATCTCTGATACTTACGGGGCTGGTCGAATTTGGAACGGTTTCAGTAATTGGGGACCCACTTGAAAAATATACTTTAAGGATTGGTGACGCTGAATGCAAAACAGGAGGGATCTGACCATATTGGACGAACGCCTTCTAGGTCAGAGAGACTTTCCTAAGCAGGACTGGTTGGCCGCTCCAAACTTTACTCATAACTAGAGTCATTTCAGGCGTTTCCTAATGTGAAAGTACTTCATGTTCGTTATGCAATGCTTTTAAATTGTGAGCTTTACGTATCAATTAGGTAGCTTCCTGTGCAACTTTTACTTATACAGCGAAGACGAGCTACTTGTTCCCTCCTTGGCCAAATAAAGCTCAACTTGGGGGCTATTTTGGGACTGAAAAGAGAAGCAGGTATCGCTTATTGCAAGTGAAAAGTTGAAAACTCCCAACAATGGGATACGCGCCTACGATCAGCGTTTCACTTGTTCCAAGAAAGCGCAAAAAAATTGGTCTAACCTGCGACCCTAATTCGAGTGCCTGTCCCCTCCACAACGGATATTCAGCGCCATGCAGACACACAACCTGATGATCTTGATCCACTTCCTGTTTCAGTTTCATCCGACCAGCATCACCTTGCATGTTTCCTAGATGCTGAATTTTCTCTTGGGACATGAAAGTGACACGTCGCTCTAACCAGAAATTAGACGCGGATGCTCTATTGTCCTCTCGATAACCACCAATAGCGCTACACTTAGGACAGATACATTCCCGAGTCACTCTCTCATCCTTACTTGTTAGATGTCATAATCTAAGGTATCCCATGACATCTTCAATCGGGCAATTCACATCTCCCCATTGGACATCATTACCTGCAAGTGCCATATCTGAGATTATTTCCGTTATCGAAATCCGTGAGGTCGAAATTCCTGAAAGTCGACAGCAATTTTCTGGGTTATCATTCCAAGGAACCTATGGGAAAATGGCAGATAATGCTATCAGCGAGTCCCTTTTTTTCCTGTTCTTTCCCTTCCGCCAGTCTGTTAATTCCATAGCAAGCTGAAAACTCGATGCGCATATCCAACCTCCAGATTGGGTCCAGATGCCAGTCAGCAACTAGAACATCTAGTTTCCCCTCCTGCCCACGTGAATGACGGTCCAAGATGCACGGTGGAAAAGAGTGTCAGCTTGAAGAGGCCATTGCGTTGCCGGGCGTACTCTTCTCGTCGAAAATAAAAAGTTATTACAATTGACATTTAAGGAATGGCTTTCCAAAAATTCTGAATATAGAGCCATTATAACTTTCGGCGAAGAGTAGTTCTCTCCTCTTAGGGGATGCTCCATTCATCCTCTTCTCCCTTCTTGACAGAATAATTTATCAAAATATTCGGTATCAAAACCCAAACAAATTCGAAATTCATTCTTTTCAGCTTCATCGCGGCTCCGAAACTACCTCTTGATTCTATCGTCTTTCCTTTTCCCGTCAATGAACTTTATTCCCCGCTTCCTCCTCGAAAACCTTGTCAAGCAGGACACGGGCATCATCCAGAGCCAATCCAAACAGGAATACTTGAAGCATGTCTCTCTGTGTGCAAGATCCAAATGGATCTATTTTCTGTTCTTTCCTTTGTTCTCCAATACTTAAAAAGTAAAGTTCACATTTATTTGATGACGAGGGAACAGCAATACCAACGGAGACCTGATGTCTCCTTCCGGAAAAAATAACGTCAAGGGAAATTAGCAGCGTCTGTTTTGACATCCAATGTATCGCAAGGTGACGCCTCGAAATTCAATAACTGACGGATAGTTTCCTGTATCTGCCGAAATTAGATATAGGTTCGTGGTCAGTGGTGTCTCTACGCATCAGGGAATGTGAAAAAAAAAAACTAGTACTCTTCGGTAAAACCCTCTCTTTGAATTCACATGGTGCTGTCAAGTGTGTTGGGACGTCTGGTGAAATGTATGGGGCCAGCAACATGGATAAAGCTATGCTTCTTCGTAGTTCCATAGATCCTGGAATATTTCATCATTGTTTGTAGGCATCCTCAGCAGTTGGAAATGAGAAAGGAGCAACGTCTTACATTTTTTATGCAAGGAAAAATACAAGCAATAAAAAAATCGGAATGGAAATCTGTTCAATGACCGTCTCGTAGATTGCTGCCTTTGATTCCACGAAACTATTTAAAACAAATTTGGAAGGACCTGTGTTTGCCATAAGAGGTTAAAAGAAACTAGCCGAGAGGAGAAAAGAGCGTAGAAGTAGATCTTAAAAATCACAACAGACTTGGATAGGATGGATACCGAATTTCTCAAGTCGTTGCTTCCAAATGTCTCAAAGAAGAATACCAGGTTATGAGGTTTTAGACTTCGTACATTCCTCTCTAAACGAAGACTGCAGTTTGCCCGAGAATAGCGTAGAATCTCGTTATTCCAAAAGGATACTACTAATACGTTTCTTCTTGTTTCATGTATCTTGTTACTTGACTGGGACCGTTTTGTGAAGCTTAATTTCTCATGACGTGTCGCTCAATAATTCACATAATGAACTTAATTCAAATGCAAAGTACGAGGGCCACTCAATAAGTTATCTACCTGAATGTGAAAGGGATGAACAACAGGACTGTGCCTGCTGTGACATGTCTCGACAGGTCTCGTGAGTGCCCCACCACTATACCAGCTCAGTGGCTCAAGTCCGTTCAAAGTGGTAGCGCATTAATTTCTTTAGGGAATAAAGTCCTTGGAATCAAAGTGGAATAAGTGTGTTGAGTTAAAAGGTGACTACATTGAAAAATAAAGTGTTATTTTTCCCCTCGGATGGTTCTTTCTTATTCAGGTAGATAACTTGTTGAGTGACCCTCGTACCTTTTAGTCTCGAGGTTTAAGAAAACTAAAACGCATGATGAACTCGAATAATTATGGAAGGCAAAAATAATTTTATTCGATACGTTTACGTATTTTTTCCCTTGATATTTTGGGTAGATTTGTGACATAACTAGAACAAATTAAACCGTTTCTAATTTTTCATTCATGGAGGAGAAAGAAGTTCCGGATCTTCCTTTCTTCACTTTCTTCCGAGATGACCACATTTTTACGATTTAGCTCACTATAAATCTGAACATTAAAATGACTTTGTTGCCTTACTGTCACACATTTCTCAGGAAAGACGTAACGTGTCAAAAATATATCTAGTACTCTCGGTTTTATTGTATTCCTTAATGATAGTGGTTTGCTTTTCCAGATGAAGATACCAAAGAAGGAGGATTATCCGGAGGGGCCATCTTTGCCATCATCCTTGTTGTCGTGATTGTAGTGGCCGTCATTGCCTTCTTCGTCCACGCCTCTATCTACAGGCCCGACCGAATACTTGCCATCAAGCGGAGACTGGGTCTTGTTCGTTCCATAACCGATCGGGCAGATTATGATAATCTCTGATATTACGATGAGTAGTTGACTTGTGTCCTGTGATCGATATTTCATTTTCCCCATTCTCGTGGAGTTTATTTCTTGCACTCTTGACTCTTCTCACTGAGCGAAGAAGTTGCTTTGCAGGTCTGCCGAAAAGCATCCCATTGCTTGCACATGAGTGCATTGTGTAATATTTCTGTGGTAAGTACAATTCAATGTCTTAAGACTCATATCCTGCATTCTGAAAGCATGAAAAGGGACTCGTTCCCTTCAGAATATGGAAGCACGTTAAGAAGCATTTGGAATCGCGCTATGGAAACTGGATTATGAGTCAAGACGGAAACACCGACACATTTTCTGCTTTCAACCATCGGTTCAGAATGTTGGAGAATGAAGGGTGAAACGTATTGATGTTGGCCAAGTAGGTGGCCGGATGGAGTCTTAGGGCTACTGGTGAAAACTATCAACAGTTTTTCCGTGAAAAACACTGCGGATTCCCTCTTGCTCCATGGCATGGGTTAGAGCAAGATGGACAACCCCGAAAAATTCACGATCCTCCATCTCACGCACCTCCTCAGACTTTCATCGCTCCGTCCTTGTTGGAGCTTCAAAGACTTCTGTAAATTCCTGGAAATCACGCATCTGGAAACGCTGAACGCCATGTTCAGAACTACTCTGGGCTCCTGTCTCAGTTGCAACACAGTCGCAGGTGATCGTGTCTTTGTCGTCGTCTTGGACTCTGGGAATTGCTCAGGAGTCCAAATATTGAACAATGGCAAATGAACTCAACCATCGCTGGCCATACAAGGTTCTGGTACTACGAAGACAACTCAAATCCTCTTCCCTGTCCCTTCGGAATGATCATTTTAGAATAAAAACCTTTTCCAAACTCTTCAAAGGTTACTCATGTCCGTTTGTAGCATCCGTTCATTTTTTCCTAATAATACTGATTCTAGATGATCCCTTTGAAACATATCACAAAATGGAACTGTTGCAATATGTCCCAAAGCATTCGAATGCCACCCACGCTGATATTTCTAACAGCCGTCTTTTTAATCACTTCTATCCTGGGTCCTGTTATCCCCCCATGAAAAAATCCGACATTTTTCTCTGTACTAATTTCCCAAGTAGTTCCGTTCTAAACATTTCAAATGAGGCAAACCGTAAGAATTTTGGAGCTCATAAGTATCAGATGTATTTCCATGTGTTAGAGATGTAGATTTTTAAATGGATTTTTAAATAAATAAATCAATATATAAAGTTTCACGAGGCTGCAATACATCGAAATGAAAGAAAAACAGGTCGCAAGAAGGAATGAAAGGGCACGACCGAGGAAAAGGTGAAACAGAATGTTTACTGGGGAGCATTTCTTCCATTCTTCCATGAGATCATTGAAGAAATCAATTGTGTAGAGCGTGGTAGGTTTTTTGGGCGAATTGGTTGCAACGGAACGAAAATGAACAAATTCAATTCACGTAAACGTCAAGTGGGATACAGGATGAATGAGGACTTAATTTATTTTTGGGTTAGGAATTCTGTAATTCTCGTCATTTAATGGCTGCCCCAAGTCGTAACTACTCTATTTTTAGATCCACAAATGGATCCAACATCTTGGAACTAGAATCATAGAGTAGAGAGTGTAACTAGAGGCGACACCCCAAGGGGTAGGGAGGGTAGAAATATCGCAGAGACATTTGGTGGCTTGTTATCAACAACACATCCATGATGCGTGCTTCGTGGCAGCGGAATAGGGAATCGACTCGTTTGGGGATTCGACCCAAAGGGAGTCCTCAACGTAATACGCGTGTCTCGCACTGAGCTAAGAGTGTCTCGTTGATTCGGCTGCTCGGCCATGGAGGAGTTGTTGATCTGCGCCCGCTGGGTGGAGGATCCACAGCGACATCTATATTTCGACCCTGCCAATGAATAGGATTCGAGCAGAGTGTCGCCTCTAGTTACACTCTGTGCTCTATGCTAGTATAGCCGTAACTAGTCGATCCGTGGAAGACTTCCACGAACTCCTCGGCAAGAATTCCCAAGTTCATTCGGCCGCCCTATAACTCAGTGGCCCTTTCATAGCCATAGGCAGCAGCCCCTCTTTCCCATTCTTAACGTGTTCCCTTTCATGCCATTGAAAGAAGGATGACTTCCACGCCAGAGTGAAATCTACCCCCTTACATTTATCAAAATCCCGACCCCTTTATTGATCGGCCCTTTTCCCCATTGATCACAACCCTGTCCGCTTCGTCCGTAAAGTCCATCTCCATCACTTTACATGCAAGCCTATGAATGAAATACACGGATATGAAAACGGTATGGTAACGACACGACCGGCGGCATCCTTGCTTGCGATCCAAGGATAAGCCTTCTTGTTCTATCCCACCCTGATGGGATCCCGCCGCTATCACCCTCTGGAGTTACTCTCCTTCGCGCGGAGGAAAACGGGACTCCCAAGTGTTGTACGTGGCTTTTTCAGCGTGCAGCGTGAAAGTTCATAGCAAGGTGTGAACATCCCTTAGTTAGGGAGAGGGGGTGTGCGCCAGTCGTACAATGACTCTCTCCCGTTCTCAAGAACGGATCGGACAGTCGCGAAGGCCAGAAAGAAAATGCGAGCTCGAGAGCCAGACACCCCAACCCGCGGGAGTCTTCCACGGACTGTTTCTCGGGAATTCCCGAGCTCAGTCAGCAGCCCAAAAACTCAGCAGCCCCTCTATCCCTTTCTCGAGAATGACGTGTGGAAGACTTTCACGAACTTCGGGTCGATCGACGCCATGGGTGTCAAACTGCAGGTCAGCTATTTGATTTCGTCCAGCCTGCAATGTCCTCTTCAACAGTTGGTTTCAGAAAACGTTGGGCTATTTCAATCTGCTAGCAATTGAAACTTTGGTGAAAGATTTGCTAATGTGGACTCAACTACTCTTGAAGGGTTCCATCCGACCGCCAACTTGATCAAGTTTCAAATTTCTGGCCTAGGCTAAGCGTGAAACATTCAGGGTTACCAAAATTAATTGTGAGGCCTGGGGCAATACGCACGTAAAGGCCCCCTCCTTCTCTTCCCCCTTCCCTCCCGCTTCAAATACACTCAATGAGCTCTTCATTGTTAACGAACGCTACGCTACTAAACAATAGTACATATATCATCCGGTGTGGGGGACCCCCAGGCAAGGGACACGGGGCAAATTGCCCCTTTTGCTCCCACCTCTCTACGGTCCTGAACAGTCAGGAAACTACGAGTTCAGTCAGCTCTTGAAGTCAGTCGTTCTATCTCCCGTTCTCGAGAAAGAATCCGACAGTCGCGAAGACTCGAAAGAAACTGCTCGCTCGAGAGCGAGACGGAGATGGAAGATATCCATGAATTCTGGGTCGGCCTAGACTAAGCGTTTTGCATTTAAGGATATTCACGAATGCAGTCAGAGGTCCCATCAACCCTTTTACGCAGCGGCCGCTCGAACATTGTACGTCTTGAGCATTCCCCACTCTCTTATTCACGCGGGTTGGGTTATTCACGCCTAGGAAACGAACTTTTATTGAACGGCACTCTCATTCCCGTATCGATCTCGACGATGAAGTCGAGTGAAGTCCATTTCCACCACTTTTCATGTAGGCCCATGAGTGAAATATACGCTAGGGAAACGGGATGGTTACTACGGGACCGACGGCGTCTTTCCGATTTAACGGTTCCTATTCCATGCAGGTGGGATCCCGCCGTTTTCACCCTCGGGAGTCACTCTCCTATTGAGAATCCCGATAAATATATGATCTGATGATGTAATATGTGATGATGAGATCTCATCCCGGCGAGGAAGTCATCCTTCCTTAGGGAATGAAAGGGGACTCCAAGTGCAATACGCGGGGACGTTTACACGTCCCTGCTGAAAAAGTCTGTATCGTACCCCCGGGTCCGTATCGGGAGCGGGGAGTGTGTGTAGAAAGCATTTCTCCCGTTGTCAAATTCGGGATGGCATGGAGAGGAGTACCGCTCGTATTTGGTTAGGTGGTGTAGTAGAAAAGTACCCGTCTGCCAATTAGGAGGCTCCAGGATCGATTCCTGCCGCTCCATTGCTTTTCTATCGATATGCCATCTGAACTTCCCCCCCCCCCCCCCGGCAAATGCATACGACAGCCGCTATAGCCGGAGGGAAAAAGAG